>ML682018.1:25532661-25617763 GCA_007922195.1 Podocnemis expansa
CCCCCGCGCAGTGAGCAACACGAGTTGCTCAGCTGCTCTCTCCCCTTAGAGGGAACATTGATGCAGAAGGGAGATGTTTTAGAGAAGGAAATATGGGAATTATAGAAATATAACCTTTAGGGCTTTTGATAGAGAACTGTGCTTTTAAACAGATACTGATATTTAGAAAAAAGTGGTTTTCCACTGATCCTAAATGGTGGTATATTAGGATATTTCTTCTTAATCTCAAGGAGAATTAACTTGATATATACTGTAAATTCATGTTACAGTCTCACAAAGTGACTTGTATGAAAAACAATTTTATGTCCACATTTTTTATTATATGGGGAAAGCCAGAGCATAGGCTTGCTTGCAGTAGCATTCTCTGTGTCAATGTGATTGTTGTTGGCAAGATCCAGCTGACTTCCGTGTACTGAATGACACACAGAAATGTAGGACTGGAATTGACCTCAAGAGGTCATCAAGTCAGCCCCCCTGTGCTGAGGTAGGACCAAGTAAACCTAACTCATCGCTGACACATGCATGTTCTTAAAAGGTCCAACAGTGGAGAGTCCACACCTTCCCTTGGAAGCCTATTCCGGATCTTAACTGTCCATATAGTTAGAAAGCTTTTTCTAACTTCTAACGTAGATCTCCCTTGCAGACTAAGTTCATTACTCCTTGTCTTACCTTCAGTGGACATGGAGAACAACTGATCACCATTTGCTTTATAACAGTCCTTAATATATTTAACTCATATCAGATCCCTCCCCCCAACCCCAGTTTAGTCCAAACTAAACAGCCCAATTTTTAAAAACTTCTACTTACAGCTCAGGTTTTATAAACCTTTAATCATTTTGTCACTGTTCTCTAGACCCTCTGCAATTCATCCACATCTTTCCTAAAGTGTGGCTCCCAGAATTACAGCAGGAGGACAGCTTCCTCTTGTGTCTTATTATGATAATCCCATAAAACACCCCAGAATGATATTAAACTTTTTTCCAACTGCATCACATTAACTCATATTTAATTTGTGATCCGCGATAACCCCCCAGATCATTTTAATTGGTATGACTGCCTAGCTAGTTTTTCCTCATGTTGTAGTTGTGCATTATTATTCCTTCCTAAATGTAGAACTTTGCATGTTTTTATTGAGTTTCATCTTGTTGGATTCAGATCAATTCTCCAGTTTTCCAAGGTTGTTTTTAATTGTAACCCTGCCCTTAAAAGTGCTTGCAACTCTTCTCAGCTTGGTGTGCTTGGTGATTTTATAAGCATATTTTCCACTCCTTTATTCAAGTCATTAATGAAAATATTAAATGATGCCAGACCCAGAGCAGTCCCCTGTACAATCCTACTTATAACCTCCCAATAATGCATTGTCAAACTATTGATAATCATTCTTGGATATGGTTTTTTTCTTTTTTATTTTTTTCAACCAGTTGTGCAGCCACCTTATAGTAATTTCATTTAAACCATACTTCCCTACTTTGCTCATGAGAATGTCACATGGAACTGCCAGAAGCTTTATTGAAATCAATATATATCACCTCTGCTCCTTCCTCCTCATCCACTATGTCAGTAACCCTCTCAAAATAGAAAATGAGGTGATTTTGGCATGATTTATTCTAGACAAATCCTTGTGGGCTATTCCTTATAACATTATTATCTTCTAGGTGCTTAATAATTGTTTAATAATTTGTTCCTGTGTCAAAATTAGGTTTACTGGTCTAGGATCCTTCTGGTCATCTTAGTTCCTCTTTTTAAAGATAGGTACTATTTTTGTCCTTTTTCAGTCTGAGATTGCTCCAGCTGGTTCTTAGGCATGTCACAAGAATCTTAATGGTAAAACAAGCCTTAGAAAGGAAATCAAGAGCACTATAGTCATGAGCAATGCTATACACAAGTATGCCCATAAAATAAAATTTAAAAAAAATAGAGATTGAATAACTGTAGAGGGAAGCAAACTAACAATCCTCTATGAGCAATAATGTGATAAACTCAAAGACATCATAAGAAACTAAACCTGCTATTCCTTAAGTTGAATATCTATTAGGTCTGTGTCATAACATCTTTATGGCTAGCTCCTGCAGGCCAAAAAGATAATTGTAATAAAGGAAGTTAGTGTTTGGATTTGAGAGAAAATACAAAAAATGAATTAGGCTGCCTCCAGACACCTCCTGTTTTCTTCATATACATTCTCAGGACTGGGGGTTGACTCCCTGATATCTTTACAATGTTATGGTAGCACATTTCCTCATTCTGTTGCCAGATGATATCAAGACTAGCATAGAAAATAATCTATAATTTTTGGAAGGGATTAGCAAGGTTTCCGATTTCTAGTACTGCATTCCTGTGGTATCTTGAGCCTGTTTTTAATAAAGAGGCCTCTGGTTGTTGTATACTTCTGCCAGGTGGGTTTTTTTGTTTTTTGTTTTTTGTTTTTTTTTGTTTGTTTTTTAACCTAGCATAGTGCAGGCTGCTATGTACAAAAATTGAATGGGCTCTTGAGACTGAATCACCTCTTTTGAAGCAGGGCTACTCCTCCAGGTCAAGTCTGAGGTGCATTGATGGGGCTGTCTATGGGAATCTTGCATGTTCACTGCCTATGTATCATCACTTCTGTGTATGGAGAACTTCAGCTCTAGAGCTGTCAGTCCATGACATTTCACCAGGACTAAAGTCAGGCTTTTCCCCTAACAGTCCTCCATGTCATGAAGTGAGGAATGCTTATGATTTCAGAAAGTCAGTAGCAGCATTGCTTTCTTCCCAAACCGGCCAAACAATCCGTCTGAAGTGAACGTTGTTCACTATTATGAAGTTTATTAACAGTGCTTTTTTTTCAGGTACATTCTGGTATAAATGCAAGGTGGCCCTGTTAGTCGTAGAGGTTCCTAAACCTCACAACCTGAGGCAAGGCCTTTAAATTTAGAGTTCAATAATAACTCATGTCTAATCAAAGTTCTCTACAGATAATTTGCATTGATTGTTCACATATTAATCCTTTTAAAAGACCCATTTGGGGCTTGATCCTTAGAGTGAATTAAGTTTCCTTGTATATATATTGGGTATGTCTACACTGCCTAGTTTTTTCAAAATAATGATGCTTGTTTTGAAAAAAACTTTATGCCTGTCCATAGAGGCATTTTAGCATTTCAAAATAAGCACTTCATTATTTCAAAAAAACCAAGTGCTGTTTTGAAATAATTAAACCTGCTTTTATTTTGAAAGAGCAATTCTTTCAAAATAGTTATTTCGAAAAAAGCCATTCCAAGCCTTAGAACTGGCTTTCTTCAAAACAATGGCCCTATACTTTTCCCTGCCTTCCCCTATTTTGAAATAGAGTCTTGTGAAGAGACTCTATTTCTAAATAATAATTCCTACCTTATTTCAAAATAGAGGGTCTTCACTAGACTCCTAATTTGAAATAATAAATTCAAAATAATGCTTTTTTGTATTTTGAAATAAATTTGAAATAGTTATTTCAGAATAACAATGTCACAATGTCTTTGGCAGTGTAGACATACCCATTGTCTCTTATTTCCCTCCTCCTAACTTTTGTTTCCTTGTTTCTCTGCAGACTGTGAGGTCCTTGGAATCTTTGGATAGTGCTCATAATGTAGTGAGTGCTAGTAATGTATGAATATTCACTGTCAAAAACTATGTTCCATACTTCAAAATTACTAAGTAAATGGGATATTTAAGTGCAGTTAAATGTTTCCACAAAGGCATTTTTGAAGCAGAGAACTATTGTCAGGTAGATGATTCTTTTCAATTGAATTCTCCTTTGAGTAAAGCAAAGTCCTTCAAGCTATTTTTGTCATTAAAATTCCATTGCACATTTCACAAGACTAGAGGGGTTAACCCTACTGCCCTGTTCAAATGTTAAGACAGTTAATACATTTGGACTCTCAGTTCTCCTTTTATTTCAGTTGGATACGGTGTTCCCTTGCTGTTTTAAATCATGGGTAGTGGGTAATATTGACTGCAAAGTTAAATCCCATGTCGGCAGCATTTGAGTTGTTTGTGAAGTGGTTCTTGTATGTGCAAGAATGGAAGCATCTTGGAATCCATCAGAAAGAAAGGGCCTAAATAAGTATGAAATAATTATTTTATTGAGGTTTTAATTAGTATCCTAAACACTTTTAAACAACTGATTTCTTCATTTTCCATCTTACTCAATAAAGCCAAAGTGAGTTTCTGGATGATTTTTTTGGTAATTACTTATGAGCCAAAAGAAAAAAACATGCAAAATTTCAATATAAATTTAATTTTTAAGAAGTTTAAACAGCTGGAAGATTACAATGAGATGAAAGATTTGTCTGAACCTTTGCTACAATGTCACTAGTTTTAACAGTGCTACAGCAAGTAGTAGGTTTGTTTTGTGCATCGTGTTAAGATATAAAGGTATCTTGAAGCACCAGTTGTTACAGTGATATACAAGTTACTTCAAAGCTAGCCAAAATGGGATACAGTAAAGTGGAATGTCAGATCCCTAATACTGAATTTGTTGGTTTGTCTTCTAGGAACCTAGGATTTCAAATCAGGTAAACAGATTAATTTTCTAAAATCATTTGTCTTCTGTCTCTGTAAAGGAGCAATGTGATCCTATTTGCTTCATTAAATCAGACAGCAGAAATGAACATTAACCCCTCAGTTGCAGGTGAGCCTGAATTGTACTGAATCTGCAATCTGAGCCTAAGTTAGACCATTGTAGAACTTATCTAATATGGCACAGATCTGTTTGTTATTTCAGTGTGAAAGGTTAGGTATTTCTGGATGTCTATCACTCATAGACAGGTTTTTTCTTCTATTCTTGTTCACCTCCAGTTAATGAATCCAGGTGAACTCATGACTGGTTTGAAAGCATCAGCTCTGGTTGGGGGTGCAAGAGCAATCTGGAAAGGGGAGTTGAAGGAGAGGCAATTCTTAGAAATGCTCCATGAAGAATTCTTTGAAGATGTAGAGTATGGAAGATATGAATGTCTACATACTAAGCAGGCTGTACTATGTCAGAGTGTATCTAAAAATAACGTGAAATGTCACCATGAAGCACTGTTCTTGTCAGCTGAAATGGTAAGGCTTTTAGCTCAAGTTGCCACTCTGCAAAGAAGAAGGGAACTAAGCTGAGCACCATATCAGCAAATTTATCTGACAATTCAACATCAGTAATTTCTTCTTATGAATTGGCTAAGAAGAATATGTACATTCTGTGATGTTGCCAAGGTGCAGCCATGTTAGTCTAGTTCAGTAAAACAAACAAGGAGTCCTGTGGTACTTAAAGACTAACAAATTTATTTATTGCATGAGCTTTCATAGGAAAAAATCCCACTCTGTATAAAACAAAGTCATAACTAGTGTAAAACTTTACAGATTGTTTGGAACAGCCACAGGTTAGGCACAGGCTAAATAACATATCCTTGGAAGGCATTGGGACCATCATGGTCATTCCTGAACAGGATAGGGATTCTGCCTGTTTGGTTGGTTAGTCCCCTAATCAGATTGTGCCTATTTTTGCTCAGTTGCATATGGCAAGCGCTCATTGGTCTCAGATGTGCATGACTGCTTTCCTTAACTACCAAGACATTCTCTGAGAAGCATCATTTCAGTTAAAGCAATGGGTTTTGGGTTCCATTTGGGATCTAAGGAGGCCCACTGCACTGAATAAATGGGAAAGCCTGTTTTGGAAAAGGAAAGCCTACATCATGACTGAGGAAGGGGAATAAGGACTGTATGGAACACTGACAAACAAGGAGTCTTGTGGCACTTAGACTAACATGTATTTATTGCATGAGCTTTCATGGAAGAAATCCCTACTTCATCAGAAAGCTCATGCAATAAATATGTTTGTTAGTCTGTAAGTGCCACAGGACTCCTGGTTTGTTTTACTGAACTAGACTAACATGGCTGCCCTTTTGGATCACGGAATACTGGTTTGTGAGAAGAGTGAAGTGAGAAACATAGGCAAGAATTGAATTTAATTACCTGATGTAACCATTGACCCAGGTAGTCACCTCTGTGGCGTTGGATATAATGAGCAAAGGATGAGCTAAATGCTAGGACTAAGGTGACAAGTCATTGTAAGGCAAAGCTTCATGTGCTGCTCTGAACTGTGTCAATTAGTAATTCTGTTAGTTCTCAGCTACTTGTTGCCTTGTTGCTTTGAACCTAACTACCAAGATATTTGGGTATTTGAATGCCTTTTGTGTGAGGCACCTGTCACAACTAGGAAGGCCCTGAAAAAGTTACATCCACAAGTTTTAAACTGAGTTGGATAATCTTCCTCAGCGCAATAAATTGGAAAGGAAAGATCTGTATTAATTTTTTAAAAAGAGAGGCACTTTGCTGAATCAGTCTGGCTTTGCATATAACATCAAAGTGAGCTATAAATATTCTGCCCTTTTATGTATTTGAATATTAATTTTTCATTGTGTGTCATTATACTTGCTCTCTTAATGCCTTCTAGTATTTTATCTCGTTTTATTGTGTGAATTTTAACATGTTTTGCTAATCCATAGTCAAGAGGGAGACATTTTGGTTTTTTTCAGTCTTCTTGATTTCTCAGTGATGCTCCAGTACAATGCTTACTGGGGGATGAAGCTGAGGGGGAGGGAGAAACAAAGTCTTTTTTGGGGGGAGGGTGAAAAGGGGGAAGAAATGTTTTGCCATTTGGGCCTTTTCTCTGTGCAAACTACCAGAAATGCATTAGAAATGAGAGCAGCAACCACTTTTCTTGTAGGTGATTATGGTGATATATTTGTATGTTGATTATTATTGCTGCAAGAGACCCAATCATTGACCAGGAGCCCATTGTGCTTAGGGCTGTATAAACACAGAAGAAAAAGATGGTAAAATGTGTTTTTTGTTCTGTAATTCATCCACTAGCCGACTAGTTGATCATCTGTTGGGTGTCAAAGCTATTACTAGGCTGTGCAGCATGGAGATTCAGAATTTCACGTAGTCTGCCGGGAATAACACAGAAAGTCCTTTACTGAAGCCAAGGAGTCTGCCCTTTGAGTTGAAGGGTAACCTGCTTTTGATATTAGCAATATAAGCCTAAGGATCTTTGGCCCCCTAGGTTGCTGCAAGCAGGTTTCAAGGAGACCACCAAAATAAACTGGATGTCAGCCCTGGCTGAGGGGTTGGGATTTGAACTTTAGCCCTGGTTGGTGGGGCCCAGAGAGGGAGAAAGACCTCCACCCCTGCCTTACTTCAGTGAGTTACTGATCCTGTTGATCAGCCCCAGGAACAGGTTTTGCACTGAATAACTAAAACAAAAATCCAAAGGGATAGCCATGTTAGTCTATATACAGCAAAAACAATGAGAGACTAATACATTTCTTTGAGTATAACCTTTTGTGGGCTCCAGATGCATCTGATGAGACGCCTGAAGAAATTCATTGCTCTTTAGGGTGCCACAGGACTCTCGCTATTAAAAGAATACTAATATTCATTTTTTTATTTATGTACCTATTCTCCTTTTCTTTTTTATATTAAGTGTGTGTGAATTTAACTGTATAATTATTGACTTGATTTGATTTGATTTGATCACCTGGATATGCAGAAAAATAGTTGTAGCAACAGGTGGCCCATGAAGTTTTTATAACAATTGAGGGTGGCCTCAGAAAAAAAGTTTGAGAACTCCTGGCCCATAGCACATATCTGAGTAAATCTAATTCCACCCAGTAGGCAGTTTAAACTACTTCCTCCCACCGTTAGTGCCTCCTCTCCCTCTACTAGACTAGGCATCTCTGTTACCTGTTAGCTCTGTGTTCTTGAGGAATCAGAGCATAGTATCCAGCCTGTGCCCACCCCCATCCCCCAACCTCTGCTTGAACAGAAAATCAAAAACAGTAGGAAATGGGAGACATCCTTATCTACCCATATCCAAAAGCCATCAGCACAGTAAGTGGAGCTTCATTTGCATTGACTATGGAGAGCCAGGCTCCAAAGCAAGAACTGCACTAATCCCTGGGATTGAAGAAGCAGGAACCGCACGGAACTCTGGAATTGAAGAAGCAGGGGAGCATTGCCTGATGGGGAATCTCACACCAACACGAACAAACTCAGCAATTATCAGACCATTCTAGTCACAGACATGATAATTGATACCCAAAATACTGAGTCTGCCTGACTGTATTGTGAGCTTCTCTGAACCATTACACCCAGCCAGGAGTGTGTATTGGCCACTTAAACAAGTCCTTATAAAAAAACTTTACCCACATCCAGTAGTGTAGTGTGTAGTGTGTGTCCTGTGCAAGTTCTGATTGGATCCTGTCTGAATCCTGTGTGAGTCTGGATTGAGTCCTGAGTCCTGATGCTTGGATCTAAAGCTGTATCATTTCCACTGGGATTTGGCTTTTCTTCCTTGCTGATTGCTGTGGGAGCTTTGTTTCCATCCAGCCTCTGACCCTGATCTGCACAACCTGGAAACCTTTCGGCTACACAGAGTGGTGAGCCCCCCCCCCCCCCCCAACTTCTCCCTCTCTCTCTCTTCCCCAACCTCTCTCCTTCTTTGTTAATTATGATTCTCTCTCTCTAGGCCTGATACAGAAGAATCTATATAATATTGTAGCTGGGTGTTTTTCTTTCCTTGTATGTTTATCAATGCTGTAACTGGGTATTTTGGAATATTCTTCTCTCCTTTGTAACTATTATTATTAGTGCAAGTTTTAGATACCTAGCAATAAAATGCCTTTTGTTATCAAGCCAGTTTCTTCTAAGACGTCATTCCCTCTCCTTTGTGGTCTTGGTTTCTTTATATTGCTTTGCAGCAACGCTTCCATTACCTAGCCAAAGATCCCTGTAATGCCCACAACCCTGTAAGGTTTGCTCATTGATAGGGATAGTAGCCTGATTGACTCCAGGGGCATATAAGGGTAGCAGCTGAGAAGTGCTGTGTGACCCAGCCTGCTCAAGATCCATAATCAAGCCTAGTTTGGTGTGATACAGGGGCACATAAGGGTAGCAGGAGAGAAGTGCTGTGTGACCCAGCCTACTCAGTTCAGGGAGACACAAGGGGTCAGCTGAGGGTGCTGATAGACCTGGTCCACTCAGACGCACCTATATAGAAACACAAGTGACACAAGCAGCACACTAATAGAATTACCATCTTCCCCAAAGAGAAAGCAACCCTAATAAATGAGCATACCCCGAGTTGGTGGGCAAAGTTGGTAACATCTCTCTTTCCTCTTTCTCAGTCCATCTCTATGAATCTGCCATTCAGTTTCATATTATACCTAGTTCAGTTAAAAGCTACTAATCTGTTCTCCAGAGATTGATTAGTGAGCCTCATGGCTGTGGTGGGAAGGAGAGTGTCAGTTAACTTCTCACATGCTGCCTGAGGAATAGTGGTGGTACTTCAAAGACAGAATGAAAATGGTGTTTTCTCTTCTACCTAACCTGATTTTTAAGACCAGACAAGGTGGCCAGCACCAATGCGGAAGCAACTTGTATTTGAGCAAGGATGAACTGGAGGCTGGTTTTGTTCTGGACTAGTTTAATTTAAAGGAGAGCCCAGCTGAACTTCCAGCACAATGTTTATTTGAAGTAATTTATGGAGAACTAGAAAAGCAAGAAGTTCAAAGAGTTGTATTAACATTAATTAATCCAGTTCACTGAAGAATTAGGTCATTTAAACTGACAGTGGTTAGAAAAAGATATAAAATTGTTTGCCTGATTAAAAAAAAATTTACCCCAAAGAATCTGAGATTTCAAGCAAGAGTATAGTGATGTGAGTTTTTACCACTGGCTGAAACTTCATGAGCTTTACAAACTTTAAATATTTCTCTTTGTGGTGGATTTAAAAGAAGCATCACTGGAAAATAAAATTCTTCCTAAATTAATGGATATGCTGTAGGTCAAGTGAAAGGTTTTTTGTTTTAAACAACAAAACCCTACTGGTTAACAGTGATTTCATGCCCAAACTGAGTGGACCATACTCAGCTCCAGAGTCAAAAATCTAGTTTTTTAATGCCATACCTCATTTTCATTTATGAAGACCACATAGCCCAAAAATATATATCTTCTTATTCCACAGCAGTCATGGACTACAAGGAATCTTGTGGAGCAAATAGATGCATGCTCTGTCTCAAGTTGCTTAGAATCTAATTTTAGATGCAATGCAATACAGCTTTAAAACACCAAGTGGGAGAGAGGAAAATAAAGAAAAGGAGAGGATGAGTTTTACAATTCTAGATTAGGTAGTACTTTAGATTTTTTTATGAGCAAATCTGGCTAGTGCTGCTATATTATCCTTTTTTGCTTGTTTATTTTGCTTCCACCTGATCTCTGTCACATGTCCTAATTCCCTGACTGATGCTGGTTAGTGTTAGTGGAAGGTGTGATTTGAATGATGATAAAGAATGGAACCAGTTGGAGATGCATTCCTTGCATAGAGACCTACAAAGCTGGGAGTTGGAGGCAAATATATGAATTACCGGAGTGATTTAGACCCATCGCTCATCTAGTCCAGTATCATGTCTGACAGTGGCCAGCACTGGATGCTTCAAAGAAAAGTTAAAGAAACCCCAAAGTGGACAGTTATGGATTAGGGGGTCTCAGACACTTGCGTCCTGCAATGACACTATTTTTACTGATATTTGCAATATTGATGTATGAAAAAGTTTTAGTGGTGCGGCCCTTGGGCTAACATACTAGTCCTCATGCAGCCCTCATGGTGATTTGAGTTTGAGACCCCTGCCATAGAGCAAGTTCTTCAATGGCTGCCTTAGACCATAAATCAGGAGTGTTGTATCTCTTCTGAAAATTATGTTCTGTCTAATGTCATTTGAATAGTTTTAGTTATCCACACAAAAGTCTGATCATTTTCTTAATCCAGTTAAGATCTTGGTGTACTGATGTCTTACAGAATTGACTGACACAGGTTAGGCATATGTTGTGTATCCAAAAACCTAAAATTGTCTTTTAAAGTTGTTGACTACATTTTTAATTGAATGTTTCCTTGTTCCTATGTTATGAAAGAGGGGAAATAGAAGTGTCTGATTTTCCTTATCTGTGCCATCCATTATTTTGTATGCCTCTCAGTTTTCTGTTTCTCCTCTGTACATAGTTAACATCTTCAATGCAAATCCTTCTTGCCTTTTTCCATTTTTGTCACCCATCTTTGAACCTGGTTTATTTTATTCTATCCTTTCTGTGACACTAGTGACCAGAATTGAACACAGGGCTTTAGGGGAAGGAGATTCTACTGACTTATATGGGGTTATAACATGATCAGCATTTTTCCTGTTCTTTGAATCCTAACATTTTCTTTGCATTTTCGACTGCTGCAGCTCATTGAGCAGTGGCTCACAGCACTACATTGTTCTGGCAGAGTTTAAATTTTATTTAATTAATTGTTATTAATCATTAAAACAGTTATATAGGCATGTTAAGGTCATTTTGATTCCTTTACCAGACACATTAGAACACAGGAGTGGCATGAAGAGAATGCAGTCTTAATAAGATTATGCCAGCGAACACAAATCCATGCATATTAACTACTATGAACAAATTTGCATCTCACTCCAAGACCTGTCACTTAATTTTCGCAGCTAGGTACATCATTAATCTCTTGTTTGTCTTTGAATAGTACAAGCTGGAGAAAACTACCTGGCAAGTGTCCCAGGTAAGCAGATGTGATGCTTAATATGGGAGATGATAAAGTGGAATCTGCTATATGTGAAATGTTCCCTGTAAGCTGCGCTGGCGCGCTGCAGCACAGCCCACTGCAGCCGCCAGCGCAGGGAAGGCAACCGGCAGCGCACTGCTGGCAGCCAGAGTCCCTGGTTAGAGCTCCTTGTGGAGTAGGGAGTTTTGAAAACTCCCGCCCAGAAAAGCTCTAACGGAGCATGCCCAGAAATCCTGGACATGCTCCGTAGAGCTTCTCTGGCCCAGGAGTTAGGGCTGGGCTCTGCCCCTCCAGTCCAGCCCCGAGCTAAGTTTGTGGGGGGAAGGGGGAGCGGAAGCAGGGGGGTGTGCTGCCGGGAGCGGGGGGGGCAATGCCGGGGCTGGGGGATGATGCTGGGAGTGGGGGTGGGCTAGCAGGAGCGGGGTGGGGGGCCGATGCCGGGGCTGGGTGGTGATGCTGGGAGCGGGGGGGGCAATGCCGGGGCCAGGCAGCGATGCCGGGAGCGGGGGGGGGCAATGCCAGGGCCGGGCGGCAATGCCGGGAGCGGGGGCGAGTGGGAGCAGGGGGAGGGGCTGCGCAGCGGGCCCCGTGGGGGGGGGGGGAGAGCGCAGCGAGCAACAGGAGTTGCTCAGCTGCTCTCTCCCCTTAGAGGGAACATTGGTGAACACTGTGAAACTCCTGTGGCACCTTAAAGATGAACAGATTTCTTCAGGCATAAGCTTTTGTGGGCACCAACACACTTTGTCAGATGCTATATGTGAACTGAAAAAAAAGTCTAGAATTAAAGCACTGTGTGTGTTAAAATAATATAAATCTGTGATAAATAAGTGTGGAAGCTTACATTTGAATGGCAAAGCTTTCATGCTTAACATAATGGAGGGGTGGGGGGAAGAGAGTGAATGCGTGCATGTGCTTGTGTGTTTCAGTATTTAGATGCCTAGTGCCTGTAGGAATATAATATACTACTGGGGATGATGAGAGCTACGAGCAACTGTTACCTTTCTACCATAGCAATAGTGAGTTTTACTGGAGATTAGATTTTGTCACATCCTGTTGCACCAGCCTGCCTTCCTCAGCAGCAAACTACCCAAGGTTCTCCAGACCCAAATCTCTCCTGACAAGGAACAGTTAGTGAAGTCCAACCCCATAGCTACACAGAGATGTTTGGCTGCAACTCACAGTCCATGCTACTGTCCATTCACACAGGATATTAAGTTCTCTCCTCTGTACATCACATCTTATTAATTTAACTGAGGTAATGTACCCTTCCTATCATAGGCAGCCCTGAAACGGTTTATAGTAAAAGAAAAACAAATTTATTAACAAAAGAGCATGGATTAATTGATGTGAAATGAAAGAGAGAAAGGTAGAGATGGTTAGAAGCAAATAAAAGGGGGGAAAAACCACATCTAAAAGTATAAAATTTGATCTGGCAAGATACAGCTTTTGTTCAAGATGTTTTCTTTTACCACAGTCTCCTTTTGACCTTTTTACTGGACAGGAACATTACTTGAGATGGCCTTGCTTAGTTTCTTTGTCTCTTAAGATCATCTTCTTATCAGATGTGGAGCTTGCCAAGCCAATTTGCAGCAGCCTCATCAGCAAAGTGCAGGGCACTCAGATCAGCATCAAAACTGGTCAGAGGTTAATCATCAGTGATGAGTGACATTGTCTCTCTTTGGTCACGCACACATATGGGATCCTCTTGTTGGCCCCAGATATGATGGCTATGTAGTAACCTTGGAGAGGAAGGGGTTAACACCCTGGTCAGTGGGTCCCAGGGGAGCCAATAAGAACAAAGTACAGTTTTTGAAATTGGAGCAGCAGCATTGTCTGTTCCTGTTTGGATCCAGCAGAGCTCATGGAAGGATCAAGGGGAGGCCAGAAAGAGGCCTGAGGAAGAACCAGTGACATCCTTCCAAAGATAAGCTCAAGTTTGTTACTGACCAGGTGTGAGTAGAAAAGGGAATGTTTAGTTAGACATGGTCAAGGTATTTCTTTGTTTTTGGTTTGTTTTTAGATTTCTCTGTGCTAAGTACATGTATCCCCTCCCCCCACCCTGTAACTACCTAAGTTAAATCCCAGAGAGGCAACTCTCTGTGTTTCTTATGTTTTTTTTAATTAAAGATTTTACCCTTTTAAAGTAAGCTTTGGTTCTCTGTCCTGAAAGGCAAGAGGTTTGTGTGCATGTGCCTGAGGCTGCACAGCCAGCTACTAAAGAAGATTCTGTCCCACTTCCAGCTCATACCCCAGCTGGGGTTCAATCACACTCCTGAGGGAGGAATAAAAGTGATTGAGGATACCTCAAAGGAAGGAATTCCCAAGTGCGCTTTCCTGGGTTTCAACAAGTTTTTGCATTTGGGTGGTGGCAGTGATGCCACTCCAAGGCCAGGAATTGGTGGCCTTGGAGAGTTTGAAGACCAGGCTTTTTAAGGCCAGTGGGTTTTAAGGCCTGTTGTGGGCCCCCACCTTCTGCACTCAGAGTGCCAGAGTGGGGAAACAGCCTTGACAGGCTGGCTGTACGTTGGCCCTGGACTGTTCAAAATTGATTCAGAGAGGTACCTGAGCAGCTCGGGAGAACAAAGCTGGGTACATTCATGGTTGGGTACCAAGACTAGTTTCTGGTGTCAGCTGCAGGCCATTCTTCAAGCAATATAAACTTGATAGTGAAATCTGGGCAGGGTAAGAAGGTTCACAGTGGGTCCCTTGACAATAAGCAGGCTCTTGGGTGATCAAAGAAGTGTGTGTGGGGTTGTAGGCTCAGGTTTGCCTCAGTTGTCTTAACAACTCTGGCTGTAGCATCCTCACAACGGATGTGTGAAGGAGTGGTGTTGCTTAACACATGAAACTGTGATACTGCCGTGAGTTGAATCATCCCAGCTGCAATACACATAGTTAACTGTAATTGTGTGTCAACCAACTTGATGCGAGGTGAATGAAGCCAGAGTGGGGTATAGTATTCTGTTGCAGAGGGCTAAACCAGATGATTTGAGAGTTTGCTTCCCTAGAAATGCCAGCCAGTTTGCTTAGAAGATTGTTGCACATCCTTGCAATTTCCTTCTGTGGTTAAGATATATGAGAGACCTTTGTAGGGTGACTCTGAGGTGGAGGGGATGGGATTCCTTTCTAGTAATGAAATCAGGACAAATCACTGATAATGCTGAGTTTGGCTGCAGGCAATCTCTCAGCACTGAACTGCTGTATTTTCAGGGCTAGCCTGGTGGTTTGAAAGCTAGCGGATAGCGTTGCCTCAGGAATATTGGGTGGCAAACAATTGAGATTCAGCCCTGCAAAGGACTTTGAATGGATCATCAGTTTCCCTGGCATAAACTGGATGCTCGTAGGGTGCATGATGAGAACACCATCCATTGTTCTTATCTCTGAAGATGAAGGATAGAGATGGAGTCTCTCTGTTATGTATATTTTTGTAGCAGGGTGTTCATCTCACATCAGTCCTGAAGGTGTTAAGGAGACCGGTTAACCACAGGACCCACACGTGGGGGAGGGATAGGGCCTGAAAAGGCTAACTGATGATGAGGCCTAGCTGGGCAGGGGTAGGCTGAGCTTGCATAAAGCCAGGAAGTTTGCAGCAGAAAGGGAGTACAGGAAGAGAGTCAGCAATTGCACTCAGGGCACATATAAGTGGGCTAGAGTAGGAGGAAATTCAGCAGTAGTAAAACCTTAAGGATCCTAGTTGTGCAACAAAGGTTTATCCAGAGAAGTTATGGGGAAGAAGGTCTATGGAGTGGAAAGAAGCTCAAGGAAAGAGCAATGAGGGATGAGGCTATGTAGACCTTGTCTGCTGATGATAGGGTCCGTGAGCTGTATCCTGGAGTGATAGGCAGGCCCAGGACCCACTACCAGTCACCAGGAGGTGGCTCAGAACTGATGAAGGCAGCATCTGGACAATTAGTCAAGTGTGATGTCAGTTCCCTGGAAGGAGAGGACTGACTAGTGACCTTATTGGGAGTCTGAGTCATGAAAAGGAAGCTCTCTGAGATCCAGAGAAAAGCCAAGGTGCAAGAACCAATGGAAGTAGGCCCCAGACCTGGTGAGAGCTAACCCCTAAATCCAACCACAACAAACCAACATCCTTTTATCTAGGGCAGACCTGTTTATCACCTTTACCTGGGCTAAGCTGTCTTGTCTTAAACATCATACAGAGGCAGGGGTTAAAGTATACTTTGGTAGGCCCTGGAACCCTCTGGCATGGGTGGGCCCTCCAATACCCATCCCTAGAACCCACCCCCTGGCCCAATACCCATCCCCAGACACACACACACACACACAGAGCCACCCCCAGACAGACACACATACACACAGCCATCCACAGATAGACACCCCCCCCAAAACTCCCAGCAGCCCACACACACACCCGCAAAGCCCTTACCTCGGCTGTTTGCAGGCTACCTGAGTGGCTGGAAGCTGCTTCTGGCCCCAAGCTGCTCTGCACTGCAGGGGGGGGAGATTCACAATCTCCTGGCCTGCTGCACATCTCTGCTGGCTGAGCTTAAGGAGGAGCAGGGTTTAAGGTGGAGCCACCAGAACGCTGCATTCTGGCTGCTCATGCTATTTTTAGCAGGGCCCCGGAACACAGTGTTCTGGTGCGTTCCTCTATTCTTAGAGGCCCTGGAATGCTGCCAGCTTAAAAATAGGGGGCCTAGGAACTGTGTTCCAGTGCATTCCCCCTTACTTTAACCCCTCTACAAAGGGGAAGTCATAACTTCACATATAAGTTATCACATGCATTTTACAACAATATTAATAACCAGCATGGTGTTAATTTTCATGTGATACCCCACAGGGCATATTTGGTACAAATATTATTTTAGTTGTGTATAGGGTGTGAATACAGGTGTGCTTAGGGTCACAGGGAGCCTGCCAGTTCTTGCAGGCATGAGATACAGCAGGTGGTATGTTAGAGCTAGAAAAAGTGAAACAGCAGCAAAACCTTTACCAACACTCTTATTTAGTTATCCATATCAAGAGCATTACATGAAAATGGAATATGTTTATATGATCATAGGCGCTGTGATGAAGTAAGAAAACCTCTTGAGCTATCAGGGGTGATACCCAAATGTTGTTCTTTTCTGTTCCTGTACTTTGGAGATGGGACACTGAGGTGTGATAGCTGTAAGAACCACTGGGGTGGGGGGAAGGGGCTTAGACAGAGCTTACCTGGACTCCCAATCGGTGACAGCTTGTGGCCAGTTTGGACCAGGGAGAGATCGGCTGGCTGGGGACAGGAGCAAAAGTTTTGGAGAGGAGGAGGTGGTTGGTAACAGTGCTCAAAGAGACAGGATCTCCAGGGCTCTTCCGTGGAGTTTATTGCTATACCTCCTGTTTAATCTGAAAGCCAACTGTCCTAGCTGCTGTGCAAACTGAATTGCTAATAAACCCTCTGACTTCTACACTGGCTGAGTGTCACTGCTGATTAGGACAGTTGGGACCCTCCTGGAGGGAGGAACCCTCTCCAAGGGAGACCAGACAGAGCAAGGGTCGGACCCTCTGAGCCTGGATTTGGAAGCTGGCTAAAGGTAGCGTGGAGACCCGGGTGCTGGATGGGAGAAGACTCCACCGTGGCAGAGTCCTGATAGGCTGTGAACAGAGGGGATCCAAGAGTGCTTTTCTGGGCTCTGTGACAGGCACCACTATAGGAAAATTGGTGCAGACAACTGTTACTTTAAATAACACCATCTGTGCAGAGAGCTATTCCATCAGTGCATGGATATCAAGTCACTAACATGTCAATAGAAGTGCAAATCGATGTTTTATTAACAAGCCAGAATCTGGATCTTTGAAAGGGACACTTAAGAACCACAACCAATAATATGAAGGAAGAACTTGTTTTGTCTTTCATTTGATGGAAAAAGAAATATTCATAATAACCTGGCATTTGAAAATCTAGCCAGTAGCAAAAGAATATTAACTGATGTGAGCATGCTGATAGCCGTGCACAAGGTGCTACCACATTTTGTAGTAGTTTAATCTGTGAGCCTCCCCATTAACTTTAAGGTAACTAGCCACGGAGTGAAGTACTGCTTAGTGTGAGTAAGGTGATAGAATTTGACCTTGTAGTATTTGTGCACGCAACAAAACACTTCTGGCATTGCTAGAATGGAGTTGATGTGGTGTCACAAACAAGGACAGTTTGAAGCCACCTACTGCAACACAGCAATGTGTATGACTGTTTCCAGAATTGATGCTAAATCCAGATACATGAGATATGAAATAATTCATTAAGGCATACTCTAACTGGAGATGCGTGTACAGAAGGCATTTGTTGTTATGTTTGAAACCTGTTCTTCCTTTTCCCAAGCTGAAAGAGGAGAAGAATGTTGCATAGTAAAGTATAATCCAAAACTCAGACAGGCAGTGAACAGGTGGTGCATTGTTTGTGAGGTTGTATCATAAACACCAGTTGTCCACTCTTAGATTAATGTAATCAGAAGCGTACCAGTCTGAACACAAGAGAAGGAGTTATTTATGACTTACTCTTAAAGACCCTCACTTTTCTCTTTCTGGATATGCCAAATCAGGATTTATAAAGAAATGTTTAAAAATAGCTTTTGGTTTTCCTTGGCTGGTTGTAACCTGTTCAGTGCCTGTTAGTAAGAGTAAGTGAGAAGCAACTGATAGGTCATTTGCATAGAGCAGTATACAAATATATTCCAGCATGGCCTCGAATGGATTGGATGGTGGGCCTGAACCTTTGGATAAACTGGATTAAACTCAAAAAATAACACAGCTACACAGAATATTAAAACCTTTTGTTACTTCATTTTCTGTACATAGTTCCTGCTTATAATAAAGGTATGTCTTAACACCACTTTTTTGGGACAAGCAGATTGTTACCTTAGAACTTTGATTCACTGCTGTGGGAAAGGGCTGTTTTTCATTTCCATCCTAGGTCTACTGTATTAGAGTTTGGTTTTGGTTTTGCTCACTTCCCTCTTGGGATCTCAAAATCTCTCTTGATCTTTTATAGGTGGCAAATGAGTGCCTGTTCCTTCTAGGCTCACAGTTCTGCTCTGCATAGAGTTCATTAGCATGTTAATAGGTCAGTCCTATTAAGGGCTGCATTGTTTCTGTCGGAGAGAAAATAAATTTCCTTTTCGGTCCCCTTCCTGCTTCTAGAGTGATTACAGTTTTCCGTAACCCAGTTCCAATCTATATCCTTTATGATGATTTCATAACAGACAGTATACAATCTGTTAGAGTGTTTACTGATGTGTTTTCTTCCATGACTAGCTGCAACCATGGTCTCTTGAGGGGTCACACTGAGAATGCTCAGTCAGGGCAAACTCCAAAGAATAGGGCATGCAATCTCCAAAACTGGTGGTTTATTCTTTTAACTGGATTTCGCCAAGACAGTTGCCAAACAGCTTCTGTAATATTTTACTGGTTACCAAGAAGCTAAAATACAGTCCCCTTTAAAAATCCATCCTTTGACTTCCACACAGACAGCCAAGTCTAATATGGTAAGTAGTATGTAAAATCTTATTCATCATATATAACAGGCATGGCCAAACTGCAGCTCGGGAGCCATATATGGCTCTTGAATGAAGAAGTGTGGCTCGCGGAAGAAAGTCAGCAAATCAATTTAGTAGGCAAAAGTATATGGCTATATGCCTCAGTGTGGCTCTTGAAGGTTTGATAATCAACTTGTGTGGCTCTTGAGTTCCATAAGTTTGGCCACCCCTGATACAAAGTTACAATTAGTAACTAACTAAGAAATAGGCACATTCTAACAATTCAGGTTTATATTAAAAGAATTTAGTCTACTGAATATGGCTTTGATAACTGTCTACAACAGTGGTTTTCAAACTTTTTTCCTTGGGACTCAGTTGAAAAAAATCATCTATGCCCGCAACCCAACAACTGCATCTGTTACAGGAACATAAAGTTCGTGTGGGTACCAGAGTAAAGAATGCCACCAGACAGCTGAAAGTCATCAGCTAAACTAAGTTTATTAAAGCTCACTACACTTAGTAGCGCTTATCAGCGCCGGTTTAATCTGCTCACGCCTAAGCACAAACACCAATTAGTACTTAACACTCACACTCCAAAACATGTCTGGAGACCCAGGTATGCTGCGGAGTGGCCACCTGAGGGGTCCAGGCACAGCTGATCATCCATCCATGGTGAGTCTCAAAGTCCCACCCCTCTACCTAGACTTTTGTAGGGTCTGATATTTACCTGCTGCTGTTCCCGTACAATAAATCTAAGTCTGTCTCTCTCTACACAAAACAGCGAGATCTGGGAAACTTTCTGTGCAAATCACTTCATTCTGGGGGACCTTCACAAACAGATAACTGGGGAACTTTCACAAGCTGATAAAGGGCACCTATCAAAAGCAACCTAAAACATAACAGTACATTTGGCAAAACAACCTAAACCTTGTGGCAATTAGCCCAAGCAAAGGCAAAATTAAACAATAATTTCTCTCAACGTGCAGCAGTGCTCCAGGGTCTGTGTGCCCATCGCAATACTCCTCCTTGTAACAGGAATCTTCCGGGCTGACCCTCTACAGCATCTTTGAGCAATGCATTCCAGTCTTTGGTGGCAGCAGCAGGGGGTGCTGCAACCCAGGTCTTGAGGGTCTCCGAACCAGTACTGTGTCCTGACCCATAGTTTGAAAACCACCAGTCTACAAAAAATAGCCCTGTTACCATGAGTACTTTTCTAATATGGCCTTAAAATGGATTTTGGGTCAGTTAACCTGCTGGTTGTTACCCTCGCTGGGTCAATGTCACACTAGCTATCAAGCTCAGAAACTTTAAACTCAGTAGCTGTCAAAGCCAAGCTTTTAGGAATTCAAATCCTCTAAAATGTGAGAAGTCATATTAGTCTCCATGAATAAACATATGAAATTATTGATAGCCATTGTCTTATGCTAGGGTCTGACCATGTGATTGCAGTCAATATGTAAAAATGCGTTTATAAAAATCTAGCTTCCACTGCCAATCTTTATTGTGCATTATTGCGTCTTTGGAGGAGTAAGGACTAAATAAACTTTCTCAACCCAATGCTTCATTTTTCAATAAATAAATCACAGTAAGTGAATAAGTACCAAATATAGTCAATTGTCCTCTCTCTCTCTCTCTTTTTCTCTCTGTTAGTCTCTTGAGTTTGTAAGTAGTTACTGCTGTTGGTTATGCAGATGTTTCATAATAGTGAATGGGCACATCTTCTGTAGTTTGATGCTTAGAGTATCATACTGTTCACATTTGAAATAAATAGCAAAATCTTTTAATTGGCTACTCCTAATTTCACAGTGCAGGTGATTTCAGCTCTTGTTGATATATATTAGGAACAGAAAAAATAGGATCCTCTGAATTCTTTTTTACAGAAATTGAATAAGTCTGTTTTAATACACAAGGTTGATATGAGAAGGAAGATTTTGGCAAGTAGAAGAAGAGTAATTATAAGTAGTAATTTGATCTATATCAAAGTTTTGCAGTTGAGTAAAAGCATCTAAACTGCTTTCCCACGTTAACCTGATGTCTACTTGAAATGGAAGATTAATGTTACTTTGTAAGCATTGCCATTCTTAATGATGAAGTATCTGATGATGTGGGATTTTCTCCCATGAAAGCTCATGTGAAAAATAAATCTGTTAGTCTTTAAGTGCCACATGACTCCTTGTTTTTTTATGTTTCCAGTGCCTCCCTTTTTAAAGAAAACTTAATGTTCGTTGCTCCATATTATTTTTCTCAAAACATCACTATTTTTTAGCACTGCGGTTATTCCGTCTGAAGTGTGAGAGTTGGTGCCATTGTCTAATCATCACTAATAAGAGTCCTGTGGTCTAAAATTCAACATATAGAATCTTTCTTTCTTGACTCGAACAGGTCACCAAGTTTAACAATCTTGCTCTTATAGGTACTTAATTTCCAGTAAAGCAATTTCAGCTGTCAGCCTGAATTATTTTTCTCTTAAAGTGCAAAGCTTATGTCTCTGTAGCTGACTTCTTCCAAATTTGGGAAGAGAAGGATGTTTTCCCAGCAATCCTATGGTTTAAAAATTATTGCTTTCTAGTAGTGGGGTTGTCACTGACTTGTTGATCTGTTGGGATTGTTCCACAACAGAGTACAGGAAATCTTGGGCCATGGATCAGGATCATGCTTTCACTTGCCTTGAAATAAAGCTGAGAAGTTTAGCTAACCTTGTAAACTGTAGTTAATAAACAATGAATTAATATGTTTTTGGCATTTTGCTCAATGAGACTGAGATTTCTTGAATGGGTTGGGAATTACTGATGCTACTGCAGGCAGCAGCTTATTCACTGAACTCCACAAAGCTAGGAAAATACATTGCTCCTAGACCAAGAGGGACTATGGAAGTAATCTTTAATCACTTGTGTTTTGGAGCTGTGCTACTTGCTGCTGAAGTTGTTTCATGTAAATAAACCAGACATGATATTATCATGACATCCCCATCTCCATTAGTAGAAGCTATTGTCACTATTGTTGTAAGTTGTTTTTTTTTTTTTTTAATGGAAAGTTGAAGTGCGTCTAAAAAAAAAACTGCATTTTTTCTCAGATACTTCTGATGATGAAGAATTGGAAAAGTTAACCAGTGCAAGTGTACCAAAGCAGCATGACCCAGACTCCAAACCTGCTACATCAAAGAAAAGAAAACAGGTTGGTAAGACTCGTCACTGTATTGATCATAAAGATAATACATAATGAAATCTGCTTTTCACCCTAACTACAGGCTGCCTTTCTTCACTTCTTGTCCTGTCTTGATCTCTTGCTTAGCACTGTTGTGCTGTTAACTGCTGCTGCATTATTTGAAAATGATCAGTTTCCAATTTTAAGAGATTTCAGTCATAGCTATAGCTCATTTTATACAGGTACATCAGAGCACACAACCCATCTCTTTCCCCAGGCTTGTTTGAAGTGACTGTGCAATGGTGTAGGACTAAGTGATGATGTGCCATTCTTTTAATGTTGACATTTCCTGAAGATTGTTGTAGTTTTTTTTATTTAAATATTGTATGATACTCTGTGACAAACCTGAACCTGCCTTCATTAAGATGGCCCTTAGATTTCAGTGAGGAATGATTGGGCCCCAACTGATGGACATTCTTAGAGCCCAGTTTTGTAAAGTGTTGAGCTCCTTCATCTCCCACTGAAACCAGTAAGAATTGAGCATGCTCAGCACATCGCAGGATGTGCTTGCTTAATAATAAAGATGTGGCAAGCAAACAGAAAGAAGAATCTTCCATAACACACTGTGGAGTTTAAAAGATCTCCTGGAATTGATACCTTCAAATTATCATACATGGGAGTGATCTGAATGGATATAAAGGGATTAGGAATGAAATAAGAGTATTTAGGTCATCAGTTTTCAGTTTGGCCTAGGTCAGTAATAGCTAAAGATCTAATTACATGATGCCTATCCAGTGGCAAAGGTGAAATAAGTTTGTAGGATCATTCCAGCTCATGATGGACGAGTGTCAGCAACACCATTGTCATTTATGGTCTCTGCAGAGGCACCAACAGGTGAGTGGGCCATGGAGAATGAACTTCTGACCATCTCCTGGTCATGATTGAGGCTCTTTGGCTGAATAATGTAGGGGAGACTCATATAGCCATTGCCCATCCTGTACCAGTGCTGCAGATAAAAGAGGCCTTCCAGGTTGTCAAATAGAATCTTTTACCATCACTAACCTCAGCTGAACATTTAAAATGAAATGACAGCTGTTGCAGTGAACAAGCTGGTAAACATGTCACATTGCCTCCTACTGGATGGAATTAGATGGCTGAACTGTGTCCTAGGACATTTACTGCTGACAGAGATCTTCATTTAGTTTAAGGCAGAGTAGAAGCCTGAATTTTGGAACAGGTGGGGTCTAGGTTTTAGCCCCACAGCAGCTGTAAAGCTCCACATGGCAACAGCGTGAGACATCCTGAGGTCACAACTATACTGACATACAGCTCGTTGGCAAAAGAAAGTTTGCTAATCAAATATGTTTGCAGAGGTATCTATAATTTTAATGTTTGCATTTCTGGTCCATATTAAATTTCAAATTTAATCCACTTCGCTCCTGTCTAACCCCTAGCCAAGAAGCTCTTTTGTTGTGCCCTTGGTTTCTGGAAACCAGTCAGGAGAGAAATGAATGGAATTATCAATGTCCATATTTTCAGTCCACAAACTATTTGGATAGTTTAATTCACAGACTGTCTACAGACACACAACAAAAAGAATAATTCATCTTAATTTTAAGGGTTGGAAAGGGGTTGACACATTTATTTTGTCAATAACTCACAAATTCAGAGTGGATGGCCTAACTGGAATGTAAACTTTCACTCTTTCTCTGTCTCTGTCTCTGTTTCTCTCACACACATACACATGAGAATGTTTTCACTTTACAATTTGGTTTTTCAGTAACTTGGCAACGTGTGAAGAAATGTTGCATTAGAAACATAACACAGGAAATGTTTTATGTTCTGTCTGTGATTAACAAACATGGAATTCATAGCATTTTACTTCATAAATCAAAGGTCTCAGCACAAATTTCCTGTTTTTCTGCATTCTAAAGCTTCCATTTAAAAATAGCACAAAAACAATCAAGCACATGGGACAGGTCAAAAATCAGTGAGTAGTCTGCATAGTACAGTTCAAAAGGAAAAGATGCAAATGGTATTTTTAATGACAATATTGAAAAAGCTGCTAAATGAGAAAGAGAAGCAGCAGCAATACTTGCAAGGGTCTGAAGTTCAGCCTTGACAGGATGCTGAAGCTAGTGAAGATTGCAGACCATCAGTAGGGGACACACATAAGCTTACAAGCTTTCACTGTAAGTAGGTTTATCCAAACATCTCAGTAATATATGGGATAGGGTGGTTGTGTCTGAACACATTATACTTGTATTTCTGGACTATCAGGCCACTAGGCGTACATTGTTCCACTACCAATGGAGTCTTGTGCATCTACTGGAACAGAATAGTCAATGAGTCTATGCTAGGTTTTCCTACAAAAAGTCTGGGACAGGTTGTGGGCTTCCATGAATTTTTGTTTATTGCCCATAATCTGTTCCTGACTTTTCTAAAAATACCTATGATAAAATCTTACCCTTAGTTATTGTGAAATTGCATGTACCATCTCTAAAAGGCAGGCGTGACTTAAAGTAAACCCTGGGAAGTGTTATGAGGTTCAAAGCACTCTTTTAAGCAATGTGCCAGGCAAAAATGAATTTTAAGTTGATTGGGTTTCCTAGAAAATACTGGAGAGGTGGGGTCTGTAAATTCCTATTTCTGGTTTCAACTTTTTGAAGCTACGTCCCTAGGAGAAATCCCTTGTCTACTGATTAACTGTTCCCAGTGTCACATTAACAAAGGCCCCAAGAGTATAAAAGAGATTTGTGGGTGTTCTTGTTCTGAGCACAAGTTATGAACCTTTGTTACCACCAGAAGACCTCAGGGGTGGGGGAGTTGAAGGACTGGTTCCTCCCAGAGCCCTTTTTTAGTTGAGATGACCTCTAGTAAACTTAGCAGCATGCATGTAGATTCTTTTATTGCTTTAATACATTCTTCTCTGTAGTGCTTTCAATAAGACCAGTTTAAGAATAGAAGTGCTTGCTTATGAAAAGCTCTGGGATGCCTTCTAAGTGATGGCAATTGAAGCACAGAAATTGTTTATTGCCTCTGAGGAGAAGGCAGAGCAGGCCTGCTTAGTCTGTCTGACTTGCTGGGGAACACAAAGTGTAGACAGAGAACTGTGTCTCTTGAAAAAACTCCAGTTAGAAGTCTGCCATGTTTCCACCCAAGAGAGGTGACAGCTGAGGAGCTGGGAGCCTAAAATGAGTGCCCTAGCTTTATCAGAAGGGGAAGGGAGATGTGCACTTGTGCTGAGCTGTCACTTGTACATCCTGAAAGAGTGAAGGTAAAGGCCAGCAAGTAAAATCAGATTTGTGAGTGGGGTGCACATGAGAGTCTGTTTAAGAAGAGAAAGACTTAGATCTACAGGAACAGAGAGGTGAGTCGTATGGGCTTTATATTGCACAGCACCCAGCACAATGGTCTTCTGATCCTGTTTGGAGCCTGGAGATGCTATCACAATAAAGTAACTTATAGCAATAATTGCTTGAAGTGTTATTGTAGTCCTGTTATTGCCAGGATATGAGAGAGACAGAGTATTAATATTTGTTATTGGACCAACTTCAGTTGATGGAAGGGACAAGGTTTTGAGCTACACAGAGCTTGAACCAAGATGCTGGAACAGTAGTTGATCCAGTAAAAGATATTATTTGACCTCTTTTGTCTGTCGCATGACAAGGATAGCAGCACACACAGTGGAGCTGAATCTTGAGAACCTGCTGAATTGCCATGAAGAATGAGGGGAATTGATGAGAGAGACTTCCCCTAACTGACTCCAATTATAATTTCAGCCAGAGTTTGCAAGATGGTTTGACTATAATCTAGTCTCTTGACACATGCTGCCTGTACAAGAGTCGTGCTCAGGATGGCTGCTTTAAGGGATGCATGGGACTAAACCCCATGAATAATATCCCAGCTATCCCAGCCATTCTCAAACTGTTGTATATGTACCAGTGATGGTATATGAGCTGCAACCATATTTAATTTTCCTGTGCCCTCTTGACATGATCACAGGAGCTATGAACTGATCATCCTAAATATACACAAGTGTGGAGAAATGAACCAAAGAGACATTTCATAGACTAAATAGCCTATCTTCATTGTATCAAAACGAGGAACAGCACAGAGTAAAATTTCAAAATATCTCTTAAAAAATGTAACGTTCTAAATATCAAGAAAAGGAAATCAGAAGTACAGAACAACTGTTATTTTGAGTTATTCTTTCTTGGCTCCATAGTATGGGTCACCATCTGGTGGCTCATATTGTACCCAATTATTACAAAGGCATGTCTGGCAAAGTTAGAATGATAGTCTCGCGTAATAATAGAGATTCAAGTTATTTAATTTTTGAAAAATCTGTTCACTTTTTCCTTCTGATTTTTTTTATTGTATTAAACCTGTTGTAAACCAGGTGATAAAAATGTGCCTATCACGTGTATATTTGAGGATTTTATGCTTTTATTCAGTTCTCTGTTACATCACTGTGAATATGAAGTAGTTTCAGAAGTTACTCCAGATTTACACCACCATAACAAAGCAGTGTTTCATCCCAATCCTGTACATATAATTTTTTTTCTCTCTCTGCCAGTATCTCAATCTCTATAACCAGTTTCTGCCCCCACACAGTCATGTTCCATGGTATTTGGGGGTAATAATATCTCTGACACTGAAACTCTTTTTATGACATGTGCTTTGCAGCCTGCAGAATGTTTTCTAACTCATCCAGAGGAAAAAGAAGAAAGCACTGTGAAGGTGAAAAGGAGAAGAAAGGTACTGGAAAATCTCCCTCCTTCCCACCCAACTAAAAGTTCAACACAGACTGTGTCCTGGGGCTGGATGGGTTCAGTTGCTTTTATAAAACATGTCGGCTTCAGAATGGTGCAGTGCAGATGATGTCCTTTAAATGGTTTTGGAAGCTAGTTTCCTTTATTACAGAGTACTGTGACCATAATGTTGTAGCCAGTTTTATGACAGAGAGAAAATCAACTGTGCTAGAAGAGAGAAGTTTTTCTCAACGCCAGTAAAATACCTATTTTACACATATGTACCCAGCCACAACCTTGTGTTCAAAGATAACTAGAAGAGCTTAATGCGGGGATTGAAAGGGCATGGAGGGGGACAGAATCTCCTCATTGTACCTTTGCAACTAGGCTGCAGCTATTACTGTAGTGCTTTGGTTCCCTTTTCCCCCACAGCATAGATATAGGGGTCCTTGTTATGTATTGACTTTCTAACCATGACCCATGCCTGTCCCCAAGGGCACCCCCCAACGTCTTGGTGGAGATTATATGGTACAAAGTGAGTTGTCTTTCTGCGCAGACTAAAATGCTTAATTGTCTCACACAGCAGCTATGCAGGATTTTAATTTCGTGTTAGACCTTGCATAAACCCCTGGGGATGGGAGGATATTGCTGTAAATGCAGCTCTGACTGTAATAACTATGTCACTTTCTTTGCAGCCTAAACAAATTCATCCCATGATGAGAATGGGTGACTAGACCTAAAATAAACCTCTGGTTTCCATACAAGTGGTAGAGACTTAGTTAAATCTCTGGTTTCAGTGGTAATATACCACTAAGTCTGTACACGCAACTTGTCAAGTAATCATCATAAAGGATTTATCATCCTGATCCATATGTCCCAAGTGAATGGCTCCAACTTTTTAAAATAAATGAATAAATCCTTTACTCTTAAGCATCTGGAATGAATTGGAAGAAAAACAATAAAACTTCCTGTGTGAAGAACATTTTCCCACAGCTCTCCTTGAAGAAAAAGAGTGTGATCAGGTGTCCTTGCACTTACTATTATGGAATTTCTTGTTAACATCATCATCTCCCTCAAGAGAACCATCATTTTCCAGAAGGAATTGAGTGAATCAGAGCATGATGTAATGACCCAGTGAGAAATAGCAATTATTCTGTGATACTAAATAAAATAAGTTATCTGTTAGATAGTATTTACACTACTCTGCATACAAAACATCTCCAAAATCAAATCAAATCATAGGGCTGGAAGGGACCTTGTGAGATCATCGAGTCTAACCCCCTGGGAATTGAACCCAGGACCTTCTGCATGTTAAGCAGAGGTGCTAGCCACTATGTGGGCCAGCTTGCAGTCATTGCAAAGTAGGACAATTTTACCAAAGAAGGATGGAACTTTAATATTGCTATTGACTGTGTGGGCTTAAAATCACATAGGACAGGTCTACACTGGCTGTGGAATTCAGCAGCAGTTGAAGAGATTGACACAAGCTATCTAAAATAATTTGCACATCTCCCTTCAGCTTTCTAACACCCACTTACTTCCCTGGCTCCACGGTACTGAATCAATGGGAAATGCCATCCATTCAACTCAGTGCTGCCTTTCTTACAGGGGTGGAGTTACTAAGTCGAACTCCAGATTGATTGAGTGGGTCTTGACCGACGCTTCAGTTGAACCGGAAACATTGTGCTGACAGCGGCCAGTTCACCGCCATCAGTATAGACTTGTCCATAAACACTGCAAGGTTTTGCGCCACAGTCTACTGCAGAAGCTCGCAGTATTTTCAGAGAGTTCTGGATTAGGGCCCAAGTATTTTGGGACTGGGAAGAAAAGTTGTTCTGTGTGGTTTGTAGGCCTTCCTTAGGGCCAGGTTATGATTGCTTTTGTCCCATTGGGAAGCAGTTAGCTGGGTTGCTCAAGTGAGTAACTTATCACAAACAGCAGTAAGGGATTCACAATCTGGCTGTTAAGGTTGGCCATTTTGTAATACCCTCTGTCCAGTCAAGCTACCTTCTTTACTTGAAAATTACCTGTTTTTAAAAGCAGTAAAGTTATTTACAAAGAAATAGACCCAGGTACTCTTTCTCTGTCATTCATTTAATGAATTTAGAAAGTGAAATTATGACTTAAAAGCATTTCAGCACTCAAACTGATTTCACTAGGATTAAGATCAAGCCCTAAATGTGGACTTAGTTTATAAAATACCATTTTTCCTCATTGCTTGATGGGGTGGACTACTCTGAATTTAAAGTTTGTCACTTTCCTTCATGGTGTATGAAAATGGTCTCAGAGTTTATGTGTAATATTGCAGTTGAAATGCCAGCTACTGAAATGTCCTTACACTGTAACGACCCAGCATCCTTGCTTCTGTCCCCAGATGGAGACTGAAAAACGTCAGGTTTGAGCCTCATGAGACATCACCATTCATGTTCTAGAATGTTCTTGCCAAAATCCTCCAATAAAGAGGTGGAAATCTAGTCCTAATGCTCTTTATATTTCTAGAGCAGTCTCATCAAACCCAGTTATTCAGAAATCATGAACCAGCTACCCAACTTCCCCAATTCAGATTAGTTTTTAAAATTATAACATTTCTAATAAATGTTGGAGGGTTGTTTGTTTATTTGTTTTTGTCTGTTAGTTTTTGACCTGTTAGGGTAGTGCTCGTCATGTTTCCAAGCTGTTGTATGTGATTAAGAGGGTTGCAAACTTACCCTTTTTAATTTAAGTGAGATGGAAGATTCTTCAATAGTCTCTTGACTCCTATAGCTGGAACTTTCAGGAAAAAAAAACACTTATTATTCTGAGACTTGTGATATGTTTATGAGACTTGGCAGCACTGTTTAACTAACTGTTTGAGAACATCTTTCCTGCATTGCGATGGAATAAACTGTACAGGTGAATGATCAAGGTGTTTTGGCTTTTAATTCATAGTGAATCTTCACAGGTTGTGTACCAAATTCTGAAATTTTCGCCCTTAATGAAGGCAATGGGAGTTTTGCCCTATTATAAGGATTTCAAGATTCAGGTTTACCTGTATAAGCTTATGAAGAAACATACTCTTCTAGAGTATCGTTAGAGTGTCAAATGCAAACATCAAATTGAAAATGCCTTACATCTCCTTTTTTACTTTTGTTTATAGAAGAAAATTTCTGATATTCTTGCAAAATCATCTCCAAAACCAGGCATCCCTGAAGACTTACAGAAGCTACTTAATCAACACTTTGGTACTAAACGTTCAGTGATTGAACTAGAAGAGTTAAAACTGCCAGGTAAAATGTGCTATCTCAAAGAGATGTCTTTTGCTTTTCCTTCTGTGTTGGGGCTGGGGATTCATCTGTTTTAGGAAATAGTGGATTTTCTTATCCAGCTCTCCTGAGTTCTAGAGTTCATTATGAGAATTTTTTCTTGTAAGGTATTGCTATGCTGTTTAAGCTAGGTTCCTAATTCTTTTGGAAGAAGTAAGTGGTTTTATTTTCTAAATGATGCAGGGAAGGAAACAAAAGGAAGTGTTGTTTTAATATATCCACTCATTGAAGAAAATTAATTTTAGGAACTGGATATTTTCCTTTTAATAAAAATGAGGGGATTTCTAAGTAATGGTTTCCAAGTTACTGAGAGCCAGCCAGCAAAATGGTCTAATTTCTGTGGCTAGTGGAGCTGTGCTCAGACATTTAACATAAGGACTAACCTAAGCTGAAGGAAATTTTACAGAAGGAAGAATAGTCAGATGCCATTCTGAATTGGTTATAGCATGCTGAATACATTGTGTTTATCACCTGCTGGATTTTTGGTGCACTGTATGAAATGAGCTGACAGTTTGAGTCCAGATCTAATGGATAGATTTTGGACCAAAACTGGTACGCTTGTTGGCAATCTGATTGGAGAGAGACTTGTGAGCCCAGTGATAGAACAGGCAGGGCATAGAGACTTGAACTCCCAGGTTTGAGGCACCTTTGAGGTGAACAGAAAAATGTTCCGCGGTGTTTTTTGTTCCGTAAATGAAGTATAATTCATTCTCCAGTGCTGTGAATGCAGCAACTTTCAGCTACTTTGAAATCATATTGGTGTTTTGTTTATGTGTTTGGTTTTTTGCCATAAAAAGTCATTACAATTTCTTCTTTGGTTTAGACACAGAGACTTCCCCTGTAGTTTACCTTAACACCTGAAAGCTTTAGTCTAAAGGTTTATGATTCCTTATTCTGTACGCAAGTAGTAGCATTAATTCTTGTTATTGGGTTATTCAACAAGTTACTCTGAGCCCCTATTTATAGATATTGTATACAGTCAAGAGAGCCCCAGTAAGAAGTCTATTAGCTCTTGTTTAGTCACCAAACTCTTTGTGCCCTCTCCGTTTTTGTGAGCCTTTCAGCCCAACTGCAGTCTCTGTTTGAGTGTACAAAGCTTGTGTTCTTTAGGTCACTGCACTGTCTTCCCAGCTTCACATGGAGACATATGATCCTAGATTGACTCTCATTTTTTTCTCTAGGGTAAGTTTAGCTTTCTTTTTGAATGAGTGATAGTGTTGCTGTGCTGCCACGTTGCATCCTAAAAACAAGAGAAATCTGTTGCACTCTCTGTATTGCTATGGAGCGCTTACATTTTATACTTCTAAATCTATAGGGTTTTGTGCAAATAACAATACTCTGTCAGTTTCACATTAAGAAGGGCCTTTAGGCTAGCGAAGTGACCCATTTCCATATTGATTGCGTCTTGGTTTGTTTTTTTTCTTCTTTTTTTGAAGGGAGAATTGGAGCTTAAAAAGCCGAAGGGATTGGTGGCTTCTATAGCTGTCAAGTCATTCATATCTACTCTCTGGGAAGAATAGGGAGCAGCTATTTTGAAGCTGTTTAGTTGTGTTTGCAAAATACTAAACGGAGAGATTCAGTTTTGAGCCAATATGGCTTCAGAATGGTGCAAGCTGTGGTTATGTGGTTTTAATCCTTTCTGTACCCTTTAAAGTAGTGTTAACATTCCAGTTCTGCTGCTTTGTAGACATACAGTCATTGATCCAAGACCTGTATTTTGTTTCTTTCTGAAGTTGAAAGATTAGGAACTGTGTCTTTCTATATCTTCCTCAGAATTGTTCAGCATTATTAAGTTATTAATATGAGTGACAGTATTCCAACTGGCTGGGTCCTCATTAGTCCGAATATTGGCAAAGGTAGATATTACCACTCCTCTGCAGGACAGAAGATAGAAAAACACCAAAAATAGAGGTTGTGAAATTATTCCTTCTAAAGTCTCATCTTTATGCTGTCCTTCAGACATATTCAGTATTGATAGATTCACCTTTGGACTTAAAACTGCAGTTGAAATCCTTAGTGCTTTAGCCTACAGTGCTGAAGAGTGCACCTTTTAAATACAAAACCAAATACATAAATCAAGGCCGGAACCTGCAAGATGCTGAGCGTGCTTACCTCCTCTTAGACACCAGCCCCTAAATGAACAGTCAGTGATTTTAACAAGGGATCAGATTCTGAATTCTGGTGGTATAAATTTGGAAACAGAAGTTCCAAAATTCCAGCAGATGAAGGGTACAATGGTAGAAAGCAGCTTCCTTCAGCAAACTGAGCTAGCAGGGCTTTCGCTATGCTCCAGCTGTAAATTAAGTCTGCCTCCATGTCCCCCCTGTCAAAAATAGTAGAGTAAGATTGGCAACCATAAAACACAGCTTTCCCTCTGTTTGAATCTGAGTGATTCCCACCTCGGGTTCTTGGGAATCAGTCAACAAGAAATCAAGACAAGTAGTAGCTGCTGGGGCTGATCCTTTTCAAAACACACTTTCAGGGATAAATTGAGATGTTAATACATTCTGTTCAGTGTTTGCACTAGTAACACAATCATTACAAATGGATCCACAATCAAAATGCTTTTTCTTGCTCACTTACTACTAATTATTTAAATCCATGAGACACAAATAGAGGGAAATCCCTTGAACTGACAAATGCAGCTCTGACCATGATTCAGCACAAGGTTTCTGTATTTGCCATTTTGAAATACCCAGTCCTACTTTAAAACAAATTCAGAGAAACACCACAGTTACAGTAACAGAAACAAATAGCCCATTCTTGATACTTGATGCAAATCATGTTGAAGCATACATCTTTTGTGTCCTCTCATTAAGGTTTTCCGATTGATACCAAATTGCCTTCAATTCACCCACTGTAAAATATATTGCATGTTATCAGTGAGATTTTTTTAACCAAATAGTTTTATCATTATCAAAATAGAAGGAATTAAGCTACATGATTACAGACACGTTGCCAAATGTACCCCTCCTAATGACTTACTTCCTAAAGTACTATGTTTTATGCAGCATAATGAAAAATGAGAGGGTGCATCTGGAACAGAGTGTTAAAATTGTGAAGGAAAGCAGGCAGGCCCCAGTCCTGGCCCCGGCCCCAGCCCCAACCCCAGCTCCTGGCAGCTATTGGTCTACCTGAATGGGGATTAGCATCTAAATAAGACTTGGCAGCTTTATTCCAGGGATGAAAAGAGTGTCAGAGAGAGAGCATCTAAGTGAAGATGGGGAATTAAAATGTATGCACATGTTTACATAACTGATTGAGTGTAATAGAGTTGCCCAGTGTGAAAGTCCAAAGATAAAAGCACACCCATTCATAAGAGGATGACCCATGTCTTACTTTTATTCTCTACAGTTCAAATGGTTTTGGTGACTCATGGAATGCAGGATTTGCAATGCTAGATGAGACCAATGGTCCAACAAGTCATAGTCCTTCTGGCATTGCCTTCTGACTGATGACATGTACGCATATGAAAACTCTCCATAATGTGTATGGTCAGTTGTGCAATATTGTACTTAGGAATGGATGAATGGAGAAGAAACTTTCATATAATTGAGGAGGGAGTTTAAAACTATGTTGATAGATTTAACCATGATTTAATTAACCATTTTACAAGCTCATTGCTGTTGCGTGGTGTTGACCACAATGCTTTGCCTTTCCAAAGGGCAATCCTCATGGTATTCAAAGAATAAGTGTTTCTCATAGATTCAATCCAAGAGAGATTTACTAGTTATACCCAGTGATATACTGTAAACATATAAATATACTCAATTGTTCTCTTGCAAATCTGTCATCAAAAACCAATTTTCTCTTATGGCTTCAGATTCCTGTTTCCTGCCAGCCAATGACCTCACCCACAGTTTTTCTTCATACCTGAAGGAAAGTGAGTAAAATATTGGTCGTGAGGAGTGTGGTGTTGTATTTATACATTTTTAAAGTTCTGTATTCAAGAGGGAGTAGAATTCTTGTGATACACTCAAAAGGACAGTATTGCAGATTTCATATCTGCCCACTTGAAATTAATCTTGACCTTGAAATATTCATAAAGTCATTTATTTTACATCTTTCATGTTTCTGCATGTTTCTATTCTGCAAGTTTACTATTTTTCATAAAACATTTAAGTTTTGCTTTTAAATAATATTAGAGAATGATTTCTTGATGTTTGAACACTCTTCTTTAAATATGTATGGCTCTGTCTATGTTTATGGTAATGTGTAGGGTACATACAGTGCATGCCTCACTAGCAGTGTAGATAGAGAGTCCTACATGAATAAAGACATGCCAGAACCTTATCATATATACCCTGCATGGTCCAAGCAGTGCCCCCCTATCTACACTGCTGTTCTTAGCAGTGTAGTGTCCTGTTGCCTCCCTGCTATTGGAGTCTTCCTCTCCACCACAGGGAAAGGCTCTGGCAATGGTGAAAGGCTGTGGCTGCAGGGAGGCAGCAGGAAAAGGCTCTGGGAACTCCAAGCAGCTGGAACTTTTCCACAGTCCCTGCCAGAGTCTTTCACTACCACATGTAGTTACACATCTCAGTGTGGCCACATCCTGTTTCTTGCTGTGTCATGTAGCTATGCGCAGTGCCTTACCCACTGCTGCCAGTGTAGACAGTGTCTCAGTGGGTTGTCCTAATTTTATTATACCCTTTCCACCTGTCCCTGGCTACTAAAATTAATAATGGATATATTTATTCTCTTTTGTCCTGGTTGAGTAGATCAGATTTTTACTTCCTTGTGGTACAGGTACAATAAGTGTATCCCATTTAGCCATTTTCTTTCTATTGAAGCACTGCTGTAAATCATATTATATTGCAAATTTAGGAGCAAACAAAGTTAGTGTATTTGTGCATGCTTACACAATGGCTACATTTTGTCCATGCAGTTTGTTTTCTCATGTAACCTATCTGGTAATCATATTTCACTGTTTGATACATGAGACATCTAGTTTATTAATTTTTTGGACTCATCTTAATTTACAAGTTTTGGTGCAAACTGAGATTGTAAATTAGTCAGTGTGCAGTAGGTGTATTCTTTCAGCAAGCTGCTATTCACCATGTATTTGTGTAATTTTGCACAGCAGTATGTATTTAAGTCATCATTTTCTCTCCCTCTCTGTTGTATTTCTTGTTGCAGTCTGTCCCAAATGGGCAAAACTTCGTAAAAACCACAAGAAAAAGAAGTCTCCGCTGATGCTGACTATCTGCAGTTCTGCTCTCCGTTGTTTGGAGCTCATTAAGTATGTTGAGAGCAAATGTTATGTTGAGACTGGCACTTGGTCAGAGGTTTTGTCTGGAACCCTGGACCTAAAGGCAGAACTGGGACACTGTCCTTTGCTAGCCAACAAAATTACTGACTCAGATGATGCAATAACCTTCACTCATCTAAACTATGGTACTGTGTTATTTGGTTTAGACTGAAGTAGAACTTAATTACTTCATTGCATAGATCTACTGTTTTTGTTACCAACCAAAAGTAAAGTATAGTTGCTTTTAGGAAGACATACAACCTATTACATTTAAGTACAGATTAAGTCCATAAAGAAACATAGCTCAACACTATCATTTTGATTGCAGTGTCATGACTTTTTTTTTTTTATCACAAAACACAACAAAAACACAGTGTTCTGTGATCTCAGTGGAGACCAATGTGTCTGGCCAATGTTAGTGTTTCAGTCTTTTGAGGGTGGCAGTCCCTTATTCACAGTCAGCAATTTTCATGACCTCTCTGCCCCTTACATGTACTTATAAAATGAAGGGGTAAAAAAAAAGTTTCAATGCTTATAGTAGTGTAATAAAATTTTCAATGTCTCCTCTCCTCCACCCACACCCCTTGCTTGTCTTTTGTGACTCTCCTCTCCAAGGTCATGACTCACTGGTTGAGAAACACTGATCTATGCAGTGTCCTGTTTTTACCTGCATGGAATACTAGACCTGCTCACGAGTATGTGATTCTGTCACTCATAGTGACAGATTTAAAGAGAATCAGCCCTATTTTCACTTCTGTCCCCTATGGTTTTGAGCCTTTAGGCTGCTCTGTGGTTAAATGTGCAAACTTTTCTCTGCAACCATGAGGTCTTGAATCTTTTTTCCCCCCTCCTTTTAAGTGAAAGGTGAGAGTTTACTAACTTCACAAGCTGGAGATTTAAGAACAGTAGTAACTACTATGACATTGGGGATGAAACATTGGCTGCTCCGTGAAGTCAGGATCTTCACAAATTCAACTCTGTTTGGGAGACTGGAATGAAGGACATTTTTCCCTTCCCACAGCTTAGCTACTATTGATGTGCTAATGGTTATACTGAGAGATCCAAGTCTAATGCCTATTTCTCTGGCTCATACCACCATAGGATGGAAATTGGGGTGAAATGTCATTCGTCTCAGAGTTGCTGCAGGGTGTCTGTGGACTGAGCTATGGATAGGCTAAAGAGCTGTGTGCGTGTGTGTGTGAGAGAGAGAGGGAGAGACATGCACTGACTTGATGTGTGGATCATCTGCTTTGTACCCATATCTAACCCATGATCCAGGTGGCTGGAAGCAAATTCCCATTCATCCTGGAATTGCTTCTCTGGTTTCCCAATGCAATGGGAAACTAATCCCAAAATCCTCATTCCCAGCCCCTGGACCATCATCTTCGGGGTCTCACCCTAATCTGGCACCATATTTTTAGCTCTGAGAAAAGGAACACATCCTCATAACCTCACTGATGTAAGGTTTTTTCTAAATTTTTCCCTCTGTTACATGCAGTCATCTGTCAGAATAGGCACACTCTTCACATAAAGAACTTACCTGAGCCATCAGCTGGAGCATCCAGTCACTCTGGCTCTTTCTGTGCTGGAGTCTTTATTCCCTTCTGAGATGGAAAGCCAACCTTTGTCTCTCACTCAGGTGCTGAGCTGATCTCATTGCTGACTTCATAAGACTAGGATCTGTACTGGTAAGGTGCCATCGCAGTGCAGAACTGAGATGATGTTGTCTCTGGCATCTCTTCCATTGTTTCCTATGTGGGCAGCAGTCTTACTTTCATGCTTTCAGATGGAAAGCCATTTAGTAATGGACAGTGCACAGGTGTAAGTTTCTACATGCCACGTTGTTGGAAGAAAGGAGCAGAAAAAATCTTAAGTATCCCTCTCTTTTCTGTCACCTTAGCCACACAGTCATTCATCTCTGATTCCTCATATGCTTTTGTTTCTCCCACTTTCTTTCTGTTTGATATCACTGACTTAAATTGTGTGGGCTTTGTTTTTTTGTTTTGTTTTCCAGGTTTCACTGTAGTGAGGGAGGTGCCAGCATGTAGGTGATATCCCAGCTTCTATCACATCCTACCCTGCTGTGTCTCCTTGTAGCCATTCCTGTGTGTAATTCCATTGTATGGTCACTTTCCTTTCTCATTTCTCTGAGACTGGTGTGGTGTCTTCAGGACCTTCCTCTTTACTAGGTTCCTCTCCTGCAGGAGTTCTTAATTTTATGCTGAGGTGCTGCTACTGCCCCTGATTCTCTCAGTATCTTGTAACTTTTGAAAACCAGGCTGAGGACACCACCAGAACAGGCTGCGGTTCATTCACATTCACTCAGTTTGATTCTATAGAGAGTTGATGAGAGTCATGTATTGGGTAAGGATATTTGAAAGGCTTCCTGCCCAAACTAGACCTCCTGAGCAGAAGAAATCAGGGTTTGTTTCTCTTTCTCCTGTCTCTTGATGAGATGGCCTGGTTTCTGCAACATTCATTTCTAGAACAGTGGTGCGTACTCCTCTCTGTACTCTTGTGCTGAATATCTAGGCTCCACTGCTCCCAGCTTGCCCAATAGCAGATTCAGATCTTGCCATCCCACAACACATCATGGGGTGAAGAACAGAGAAGTGTAAAGCTGGGTTAAAGGCATGGACATTGTGGTCATCATGTGTCTGCTCTCCTAGCTCCAGAACTCAAATGATAACCATTGAATCTCAGCTTTTGTTTAAGGAAAGAAAACAAGTTTTAGACTTCATGGTTGTAAAGGAAGGCTTTAACATGTGACTCAAGTGTAATTGAGGCACTGATTTCTTCCTGAGTGTAGGGGAAAAAAGTGCTATTTCAATGGAAGCTTTGTAAGCTCCATATTCCATTTTCTCCTGCTGAGTTTATACAGACCATGGAGTTTTCTACATAGAGAGTTCTGTCCCAAAGTAAAGACTCAGGTCTTCTGATAAAGATGCGTTGTGATCATCATGGGTATGGCTATCAAGGTTCCTTTGTCCAACAAGGGTTATGATGACTCAGGAGGGATGATTTCCTAATAATTGCATTGCATAAATAAATTGTACAACTTACATTTCCAGTTGAGAATGTTTTCTGGTGTACCCCTAATCCAATCGTGAAATTGTTTTTATGTTAATTTGGCAATTGATTAATCAATAGTCTTGAAAGAAGTCAATTGTAGAATATTACATAAAAACCTATCTAAAAATGCATGGTCATCACTCCTAAATTGTATTGTCTAGTATGTATGTATGTCCATTTATAGTTATCAGATTTCAATAACAATTTTAAGAGGTTTTTTCATAGCACAAATAGGAGTTGATAGAAGTTAGAAATCCCATTCTTAAGCATCGAATTAACTAGTTTGTCGTTTCCTCTTCTTCCTGTTATGCATTCATAATCTGATTTCTGCTATTTGAGTTAATTTTTTAATTTATCCTCTGTTAGGTCAATGACAGCATTCAAAGGAGACTGTAAAGTTATGAAATTGTTTGCAAAACACATAAAGGTAAGCAAGTTCAGAGCTCGTTTAGATAAAATGGCTAACCAATTACTTCCCATTGGCTTTGGTTTGATATTGTCATCATGACACTTTTCCTTTACATAGCTCAAAAAGTCTTCCTCTCTGTAGCCCAACAATATGGTTCTGGGTGTTCAGCCAAGTAGTTCCTCTGGTCACTCCTCAAATTCTCCTCAAGCCCCTGTGTTTCTTAGTGCCTCATGGGCACCTGCATATGTTGTTAAAATCAGAACATCAGTAATCTGTGTAGTAAACGGTCAACTAGTGTGTGCTTCAAACCAGTCGCTGATTTTGTGCCTGTTTGAAAACCAAAATAAAAAAGCATGTGCATGTATTTGCAGCCTCAGAACTACACCTTCATCCACATTTATGGGCACAAATCAGATGGTCAGATGTCCAGCTCCTCAGTGTAAATTCCTAATTGTGTGTAGAGATAATATGTGTGATTTCCAAGCAAGGAAATAAGAGACAGTGGATGCAAATTTGGCTCTCTGTATAGATGCTATCATACAGGTAAATGTCACATACAGTGTATTTCTTCCTTCTCCAGTCTTGGGCCTAGTAGCATGAATCCAGTTTTGTATTAACTTTTTGAGGTTGTGTGCTCTTCATTTAGTTCTAGAGGTTAGATGTAATTGTTGGGAGGCCAGTGTTTTTCAAACCTCAGAAAAGAATTCAGGGTAAGATTTTCAAAGGCATAACTGAGTGAATTTCAATTACTGATTTTTCAAGGGAAATTGGACAACTGACTGCCCCTTTATTATTTTGAAAGTCTCCCTTGTATGTATCAGGTTTTCAAACTGAGAGATGACCAGTGTATCTCTTTAGTGTACAGTGCTTTATCTGCCACATACTAGCTGTCCATGTTGTCCCAGCTACCACACACTAGAAGTTCCTATGGAACTTGTAGTGCATGGTAGCTGGGGCCACTAGGACTGTTGTGGAACAGCAGGCTAGAATAGCATAGATTACACCTCATCTTGCTGTGCACTACTGCTCCAGACAGATATGGCCTTAGACAGTGTTTTAAGAGGAGTTATGGTTCTATTTGGAATTTACTTCCAATGTGGAATGAAATGTTTTTTCTTTAAGAAGGAATCCTAAACACTTGTGGATTTACTGATGCAACATTTTCTCTTTCTGCCCATGAATTAGATCAAAGAACAGATGCAGATGCTGGAGAATGGTGTTATCCACCTTGGTGTTGGAACACCTGGAAGGATAAAAGCTCTAGTAGAGCAAGGTAGGAGAGGAGAATGGAGTGGGCTGTGGTGATGGGCATGTTGCACTTGCCAGAAGAAGCGAAACTTTGATAAAGTTTGTAGATTTTGGACTAACCTGACTCGGTGAATTTGGATATCTGCTCTCACAAATGTTGCTCAGATGCTGGTTAAAAATATGTTTTTAAAATCCAGGAAGCCAAACACAGTGGCTTAGATAAAGGGAACTTTGCTCTGCACAACTCTGAGTTCAATTTAAGCTTATTGGGGGAGGAGGGGTGACTAGATTTGCTTCGTCTTTCACTTTTATTCCCAATCTCCTGCCAGGCATGAAAGTCTTGAACAGAAGGTTAGTTTCTTTATTTAACCCTCCTCCTGCTTTCCAAATCTAAGTTGTTTTTCTGCTATGTTTTGTTTCCTAAGTAGACATCATCAATGAAAACAAAATGTAGTGAAGATATCACTGGATACTAACCATGGTCCAGTATTGATAATTTTTTCTGTGGGTCAGTTGGCCAAGCTATAGTCTGCTTGGTGGTGGAGGCTGGCCCTGGCATGGGACTCGATTTTTAGTTTCTTCAGGGAGCACAGAAACAGTGAGATATTTTGATGTTGTTGTGTTTTACAGGAAAATTTAAAATATAATTCCCTAGCACATCATAGAGCTGATGTTGCAGCATCAACCCAAAGTTAGGTCAGGAAAAGATGGTGAGCTAGCACAAGAAGCTGACAACGTGTACTTCACATTTAGAAATATTTGACAATTCAGCATGGCAATGGGAGGCTACTAAGAAAAGCTGGAAAGAAAAATGTGGATATCACCCACATATATGGAAGAGTTATCAGGGCTGGCAGAGGGTCATCTCTCAAAGAACCTCTGTCTTCTTCCATTCAGATGGAAGATGACCAAAGCCCTTTGTAGTGCTGCTGACTTGGAGCTCATTTAGGACGTCACTTTGCAAGTTGCTAAGCACTCTTAGTTCCCACTGACTGGCTCTTGCTGGCTCTGGCCCTTTTAATTTACCAACTTGTCATCAGCCATGGAAATTCAACTCCTGTGGTTTCATGAAGAGGAAGTCTGGGGAATTCTTTGCAGGCGGGATATTAGCTCTTGACAAGCCTGGCAACAGTAGTTGTTCTGCTTTTGTGTTTATCTTCTGAAAAGGTCTGGGATTATGTGGTGAGGAAGTTTGCAATGTCACTGCATTAGTTTTCCAACCAGCAAATGTAATACTTAATGTTCAAAGATTAGGGGAACAGACAGCAAATGATGAAAAAGTAAAAAAAAAAAAAAATCATTTTGATAAGCACATCGTTTTACCTTTCTTATAGCAAGACTTGTGCTGTCTTTTTAGATGGCCTTAGCTTGAACTCCTTGAAGTACCTGATTTTGGATTGGAACTGGAGAGATCAGAAATTAAGAAGAATGATTGATATCCCTGAGGTATGATACGATCACATTTTTTGAAAAATGATGTAATTATACGGACCTTTCCATCTAGACACAGTTAACACTTGAATGCTCAGAAGTTAGGATTTTCTTCAGGGAAGTTGAATTCTGGCATCAGCACTCTGGGAACACAAAGGAGTTAGCATTTTACCTATAATTCTGCACCCAGGGTCCTCCAGCTCAGAACTGAGGAATTTTGCTTCTTCATCTCTCATCTCATGAGCTGCAGTAAGCACTACCAGAGCATTCCCATACTGCAATCTTTTCTTGCTGAGATGTTTGTGAGCTAGTCGTTCTGCGCATCTCTGAGGCTGTCAATGACTAGCTCATATGGAAAAGTTTCCTCAAAAGTTGAAGAAAAGGAAATAAGATTTGGCAGTTTTTGAGGATACATTTGTTGATCCTAAGATGGAAAGAGCACATTGTCCAGTTGGTTCACACAGCAGCCTTGTCTAGAGCAATATGGCACCCTAAAGCAGCAAGTTACGTGAGCTTATAAGCCATGGAGAGAGCCTGCTCATCCTAACAATTCCATGTGCTATCATTAGCATGTTGCAGCAACTCACATTGTTAGGTGTGCACTGTTACATGGTGCAATTTGTGTTATGTGATGTGTAGTAGGCTACGTGGATAACTAACATTCAGCACAGAGAGAGACCCCCCCCCCCGACACCCTCCATCTCTCCAGTCAGAATCAAAAGGCTATCCATGCTCCTGTCCAGGCATAGATAGTAATATCTCCGCAGCCAGTTATCTGGAGCCTCCACAGGACAGTCCCTTTCACACACAGCACAGACCTTTTTCGCCAAGGAAAAAAAAATGTCACCCACCCACCCTACTCTGTGCTTTAACATGTTTTTCAGTGGGTTGTATTGTACAACGCCACATACAGAAGGCTGTGTTTCTCATGCTCCAGGATGTTACAGCGTCTGCTAAAATGATTGAGTAGTAGAGAGCATCTGCACTTAATGAAGCAAAGAGGCTCCCCCTGGTGGTAAATCTTCAGTACACAGCTAAATATATGAATTTGCTAGGTACTTGCATTACAACCTCTAAGGATACATAAGCCATTTGGACATTTATTATTATCATTCATTCATTCAAAAAACTTGGGTTTGTGTGTAAGGTTCACTCTTTTATGCAGCCTTTATTAACACTTGGGTAGATAAGCAGAATGCTGAGATTTGTGCAGTGCCTTCTCAGTAATCTTATTTCATGTCTTTCTTAAATTTTTTCTTCTTCAGATCAGGAAAGAAACAATTGACCTACTGGAAATGGGGATTATAAAACTATGCAGAGAAGATTCTGTGAAGCTGGGACTCTTTTAATGACGTAACGGACAAGGATGCAAATTGCAGCTGTATTTCATTTATCCTGTCGTTAACAGGCAACTGTTCATTATTTCCATTGAGCAGAAATTCATGTTGCAATGTTTTGTTGGCTTCTGGTCCTCTGATAATAAAGCAAAGGTTTGTATGTAGATTTTGCAAGAGGGATTATTATTGCATTAACAGCATAACACTGAAATTCGAAATACAATGCATGTAAAAAGTACGTGCAAGTTTTCTACAACCCTTAGGACATTGAGGATGAACATACTTGACCTGAATGACTCCTAGAGACACACTTCTTCTGGCCCCTTCTTTCACTCTCCCAAAAGGACACCTTCACTGCTTCTTAAGAGTGATAGAAGACAGACTGTGCCTATTTTGGGCACTTCTGACCCATAAATCCTCAACCCTTACCACTGCTGCTGCTTTCTGGCATGCAGAAGATACCTAGCCATTACAGAGACCTATCCAGACTTAGTCAAGATTAAGTTTTAGCCACATTACTCCTTTAATACCTTATTTAGCTAGCCCCAGAGTATGCTGATTAATTAGAGCTCTGTCACCACTGTATTTCATAAGGATGCATGCTCAGCAATAACATTGGCTCTTATACTCCCAGGGCTGTTCATGCTAGGGCAGGAAGCTTTGGAGACTGAGTGCTTTTTATGATGGAAAAAATACCATTATACCTACACCATAAAAATGGTCTAATCTAGTAACTCTTATTCATATGAATGGTCCCACCAACTTCACTGTTGCCATGGTTGTGAGGTAAAAGCTGATGGATCATGGCCATAGCTGGTATCATGACGTACTTACTTTTTATTTTGGGGCTGTGGCTACATGTCCTGATTCATGTTTTTGTTTAATGAGCCTCACTTTATGGCACCTTCATCCACACCACCACCCAGTTCAACATTATGTAGCACCACAAACAAGAAGTAATAAACATCAGCCAGCCTTTACTCAGGCTATAACACACTGTGATTTCACCACAGGCAGGTTGCAAGGGTCACAAAGTGCCTAAACCAGAGATCTATGCAAGGGCTCAGATGCCAGCAAGAGGCAAGTGTCATGGAGGAGTCTGAAAGACTGCCCCTCCAACTGGCAACACATCTCCCAGAAACATTTCCCTGTCTCTTTACTGCTCTTCTCAGGATTGGATTCTGACATCATTAAAAAAGAGTCTCTGGGAGCATTTCAAGGGTTTGTTTTGGATTTCTGTGCTGATTTTTGAACACACAAGTTTGGCAGCTGGGCTTTCCAGCCCTGTCATACTCTCCAGTGTAGCTGTTCTGTGTCCATCCACAACCACCTGCAAGACAAACAGCACTTCCTGGCTAGTGAATAGAACCTTGCTCACCTTCCGTTTCCGCTACCCAAGATTAAAAGCCATGTCCTGGCCCTCTCAAAGGAAGTACTAGAACAGGGGTCAGCAACCTGAAAAACAAAAGCTATTTTTTAAAAATTCCTTCAATAACCAAGTCTTTTGAGAGCCGCAATGGGTGTAGCCTCCTGGTGTGGGGAGCAGGGAGCTGGGCCAGAGTACCCGCCATAGCATCTTTTTGGTGAGGGAAGGGAGCCTGGAGCCAGGAGTACCCCCCCCGCAGGGTCCCCTGGTGAGAGGTTGGGCCCAGAGTCGCAGTGGGGCAGCCAAAGAGCCACTTGTGGTTCCAGAGCCACAGGTTGCAGACCCCTTCACTAGAACTACATTTAAACAAGCTATCCAAGCCCCAAAATGTTATAATGAAGCAGTTAAATTCCAACATTGAGCATGGGGAGTCTTGGCAGTACTTTGAAATCATGTTGAACCTTGCTTTTGTATAGGGCTCTCAGTATACAGGGCTGATTTGCCAGTAAACAGGGGTTAAAGTATAATTTGGCAGGCTCTGGAACCTTCCTAAATTTCCAGGTCCCCTTCACCTGTGTCTGGGCCCTCTTTACGCACATCCAGACCCCCTTCCCATATCGTCCAGTCCCCCTACATGCCTCAGCCCACATAGGCATTTGCACCCACTTCTCAGTACCAAATGCATTGGTTATCACTCCACTACACCCGCACACACTCCCCAGCCACACCCACACACCCCTCCACACCCCCAGCTACGCCAATGTTCCCTCTAAGCTGTGCGCATGCGCCCGCAGCAGCCGTGGCTCCCCAGCGCATGCCTCAGTGCCCATCGCACTGCAGCTGCTTGCCAGCCCGAGCACACATTCTTTCAGCCGGCAGGGCACTGTTCCAAGGAGTTTAAAATCTCCCCTGGACATGCTCGGGTTGGGAGATTTTAAACTTTCTGGTGCAGCTTCCCGCTGCCTGGAAGAATGGCGTCAGTGAGAACCACGCTCTTCATGGGAGCCGCTTTAGCAGCCGCGGCAGTGACCTGAGGGAGTCAGTGACGGAGAGCTGGGGGAAGGGGAGTCTGCGGGACTTGGGGGAGCCGGCCAGCGGGTGTGCAGAGAAGGCACCCAGCTGGGGGACTCAGGGAAGCGCTGTTTGACACCCCTCCACACACCGGCGCTGCCAGGAAAAGTGCTTCGGGGAGGGGACAAACAGCTTCCCCAGGACTAGGGTTACCAGACATCTGGCAAAAAGAGGACACGTCCTCCATCCTCCAGGCATTCTGAAAATAGGTGATCTTTTTTTTCAGGCTTGTTACTTTTTATGAGTAGAATGTTAAAAAAAAAAAAAAGATGCCCAACACAGGGCTCAAACCCAGTAGCCTGAGGCTGTCTCCTGTGCATGTGAAGCAATGGGGAGTTGAACATACAGTTCTTCTGATTCTAAGAGCCTTCTACAACAATAGCCACTGTGGTTCACTTGGTAGCACCCAAACTCTTACTCTGAAGGTTGTGGGTTTGAGCCCTCTGCTGGACGTTTCAATTCTTTTGGACCATTGCTCCCTACAAAAGCACTACATTGGGGGATAAAGAAATATAGCAAACCCTAATAAAATGAAGGAAAATAAAGTATACTGTGAATAAAATTACAGGGGCACATTTGAATTGGTTATAAACAATATAGGCCAATTTTAAAAAAAAAAAATTAAAACAGGCTGCTGTGGAAAATGAAAAAGCAACAAGTCAGCTTTTTTTAACTTTTTAGGTGCTTTTCAAGTTTATATTTACAAATTTAGTTTTTTAACTTTTTTAGTCTCATGAACATTAATGAAAGGGTCATGAAAAACTTTACTGAAAAAGTCAACTTTCAGTAAAATAAAACATTTTGGTAATTTTTTAAATTTTAAAATAATGTTAAAAACACATGACTTTGCACTGTTTTAATGCTGTATTCATTATCATTACCCTTTTCTGTGACATAATATGGTAATGACAACAATGTTCTCTCTAAGCTGTAGATGTAGCTGAGCAGGTTATGGATATGCTTGGGGGGGTGCAGCAGGGAAAGGGCCTGATATAGGTCGAGGAACTTGCTCAGCTGCATCCATAACTTGCTGACCTGCATCATCACCTTAGAAGGACCACTGAGCTACACCCACACCCCCTGCCCCACACAACCCCCCACACCAGCACTCCCTCCCTGTCCCCCAGCAGCTCTGTGCCCCTGATTCCAGAGGTCAGCAACCCCATCCCCTCCAAAAGCCCAGTGGCAAGGCCTATCCCCATCCCCAGGGTAGCAGTCTGGGGCGCAGCAGTTCCGTGTGCAGCTCAGGGGCTCCTGCCATGCCACTTCCCCCCCCCCCCCCCCGCCCGCCAGCTTCTCCTGCTTCTCCAGACACCCCAAGCCCCTAGTCCTGCCACTGGCCCCCACGGTCCCCTGAGCCCTTCCCTAACCCCCCTGCACCCTTCCCCCGCTGGGCTGGCTCACCTATCCCCAAAACACCCACACCCAGGGCCCCCTTAGCTAGCGGCCGTGCGCAGCGGCCCTGGCCCAGGCTGAGGGTGCCACCCAGAGCCTACTCTGACTGAGTATGCTCAGAGGCATAAATCTCCCAGGCCCAGCCTTGGGAAGCTCTCTGCCCTGCCAGAACGCACTGGAACGGCATTCTGGGGCCCACTATTTTTAGGCGCTCAGTGTTCGGTGGGCCCCTAAAAAATAGAAAATGGAGCCAGAATGCTGCATTCCGGGGCCCATTATTTTTAAATGGTGGGCTCTGGAATGCAGCGTTCCGGCTCCATTTTCTACTTTTTAGAGGCCCCAGAATGCTAAGCCCCTAAAAATAGTGGACCCCGGAACGTCATTCCAGTTCATGCTGGCTTACTTTAACCCCTGCCAGTAAGGGACAGAATTCCAAAGGAAAGAAAAAGAGGCCAGATCTACAATACAAAGTTTTTTCACAATAGCTGTGTTAGTCAGATGTATGAAAAATCACACCACCTGTCCAACATAGCTATGCTGGCAAAGCCCTCCTGTAGATGCAACTATGCTGGACAGAAGAGTGCTTCTGTGGACATAGCTAATATTGTTGTTCTGTTGATATAGCTAATATTATTTGAGGAGGTGGTGGTGTCATTAAGCTGTCAAAAGAGCTCCTCCTGTCAGCACGTGCTGTTTCTACACTGGGAGATTCTGCTGGCACAGCTGTACCAGCCAAGCATTTCTGGTTTAGACAAGACCTTAGAGAAGAAAGGAGCAGCACTTTGGATTCTCTACCCCTTGACTTTACTATTGCCCCTCACTCTCTGCATGGTACCACTCTTTCAAAGACTGTACATCCTGAAAGCAAGTGCAACTTCTACCTCTCTTGTCTCTGGAGAGATTCCTCTGATGCAGGGATTTTTTACTTTGATGTACAGGGTTGGTTAAGTAACATTCAAGTAGATTTCACCAGTCTTCATCAGATAATTGGTTTGTCAAATACTTTCTTGCTGTAGTCTCCCATCTGAACAAGTATTGTTTGGTGAGTAATGAAGTCTATTCACCAAGCATTCTTTTCCGCTATTGCATAATGTTACATTTTAAATTGTATTAAATGGAAAATTGATTGTATGCTCATCAAATTGTCAAAGTATATGCACAGTACATAGCTATTTATCTCTTTACAGGTGGTCATGGGGGCACAGGTATTTTTCATGCTTGTATGTTAGGTGACTTTTTTCAGAGGGGGGAACAGCAGGAGTAATGAGGGACAAATTAGAGGGATGAGGAGGAACAGATTGGAGGCTGGAAGGCCTCTGAAGCAAACCAGATATTATTAACATAACCTTTGCTATCCTTTGTGGTAGCAGGTGTGTAACCATTTTATGACCTTAGTTTCCATGGGATTTACTAAATTGCAACTAAGACAGTGGCTGTTATTCTTGTAATTGCTATTAGGACGCGACTTTGACCTTCATATTAATTGTGGGTGAGAAAATACTCATCATTGGATGTTAATATGTTTACTAAAAAGCATATGTTCTCTACAATGAAGTATTATTCCAATACAGTGCAGCTAATATCAGACCAGGAAAACATAAATCAGACTCACTTGTTTGTTCTTTTTATGCCAAATAAGCATTTGCAGGAAAATAATACAACCTGTGACAACACTGGGAAGTTGAGTTTGAGTCTTCCATTGAAAACATTATCTCATAATGTGGACACAGTGTCTGATTCCATGCATCCTCTCCTGCCTCCTGTCTTGAAATGAGCTGTATTTGAACACTGCCTCTTTCTTTGGGTGCAATTCTATGCTGAAAAGGGCCTTCGTAAAAAAAGTAGCATCATGTTAATCCCATGTTGGGCTTTCAATCAAAGGTGCTCAGTTTACAAGTAAAAAGAGTTCTTTTCTTATTGCTGGATGCTGGTCCTACAAGCTCAGACAGGAATCTGAAATCAAAAGGTGACTTCTCTTTCCCTGGACTCAGTAGTGAGCCAGTGTTGCTGGCTGGTGTTCCTGGGTACTGTTCTGTAGTGGGGACCATCTTTCAGATAGATATAAAACTGAAGCCCTGACAGCTTATGGTAAGTAAAAATCTTGTCAGCCTTTTCATGAGATTTATCTGATTTCCACATGAGTAAATAGTTTTTGTTACTAGAATTTTCGGTAGTTTTGATTCCTGTGACTTCAGAATCCATTTTGCTGTTCCTTAGCAGCATTGACTCTGTAGAGTAAAACGTGGTCATTGGATGAGTTAGCAAAATATGTATATCAGTACCAGGGTATGTTCAAGTCAATGAGGAGTATAAAACAAAGTTTTGACTAAATGTGTTAGGGTGATTTTGGTTAAAATTCAAAACTGCCTGTGTCTGGAAGAGCTTGAATAAGAATTTATTTAATCAGACATTGGTGTGATATGTTAACAAATTCCATTTATAACGCACATCACCAGTGAGTAGGAGGGACTACACCTTGGGATTCAGTTTGAACTACCTGAAGGAAATGTTTAGCTCTTGTTCTGTCAAACCACTTACTACACTACTAGATCTCTCCCATGAACTGTAGCTGTTGTTGGTTATGTTGTGCTCAGGCCTGTGGTGAGGTGATGAGACGAGGGTACAAGTATTCTTTCTGTTTTCATCTTGGGCTTTCAGTGCACAAGTGGAGGAGTGCACAGTACCAAAACTGTCACTAGAGAACTCCAAGGGGGCAATACCAATGCTCCAAATGCGGCGCACTTACAAAGGAGCATTGCAGTCCTGCCTTGGGAAGTCCTTCCCCAGGAACCGACAGCGGGTGAGAGCCCTTTACATTGTCCTCCAACACAGCCTCTTCTTGTAAAAGCCATTCTTGCTTTTGATAACACAGCTCTGTTTATGACGAGTATGGATAGGAAGATAAGGGAGGAGGTAAAGAATCAACGTCTGCACAGACATTTCAAATAGGTGGCAGTGCCCCCACAAGTGATGGGTAGCTCAGAACTTAGGGAAACCTAATGAACTCTGTATTAAGTGGTACAGCAGAAAAAGACCCTCAGTAATTTTCCCAGAAAAGAACTTCCCCATGTGATGTTGTCCCTGTGACTCATGACTAAACTGCACCTGCAGCTGATAGTACAAACTGATTACGGTGAATTCAGGTTACCAACAGACTGGATGAGTCTGTAGCAAGGAAGAGAGGTCTAGTTAATGAGTAATTCCAGGAAGTAACAAAGGTTTATAGAAGCAACAGGGCCTCCAGCACCAGAGAGGGTCTCACAACTTAAAAATCAAGCCTAACACAGAGACCCTTACTCCCACCACAAGCAAAAGACACACCCTTCTCCAACAGCAACAGCATGAAAAATAAGAACAGCCAAAAAGCAGAGGAACGTCCCTCCAGATGTCCAGATAACAGCGCATTCAAACAACAGAAACTGCCAGCCTGGAAGCCCAAGCTCACAGCCCCATCTGTCCTCTCCAGCTTCTTTGTCATTGGACTCTTCTGCCTTCTTGTGGGAATCTGCCTAATATTGTCTGCAAGAAGTGTCAAAGAAATCCAGGTTTGTTCGGGGTGTTTTCTTGGTTAATGTTATTATGTAGAGAATGGTTTCAGGTTTGTGCTTCACACCAAAGAGGAGTAGTAACTATGTCATGGATGTACTCCGTTCGCTCAAGGGTGTCAAACAAATCCTAATGTGAAAATGGTCTTCTCCCACGAAAGCTCATGCAAAAAATAAATCTGGTAGTCTTAAAGTGCCACACAACTCCGTATTGTTTTTTCACTGGACTAGACTAACACGGCTATCCCTTTTAAAATTGACAATACTACTGAAGAGCCAGCATTTGCTAATTTATCAAATGGTAATATCTGAGACAGTGTCATTTGTCCCTCTGCTTGGGGGAGGAAATAAACTATGGTCACACTGGAATTATTAGGCACTAGAAGAATGTAGATAAATGTTGGCTGAGCCAGAATCCTAAAACATCCTGATTTGTTAGTGATGTTTTTTAGTGATTCACTTAGAGCTGGTTGACTATTTAGGCCAAATTCAAAATCAAAGTATTCAATTCAAATCACTGGCTTGTCACCTCATATTATTTTGCTGTTTGTGAGTATTAAGACAGCTTTTCAGTGTTGATGTAAATGATCATGAATCTTGAAAGTTTCAAAATCTAGCAAAAATTATTTTGAGGTTGACAAATTCTCTTGAAAGTGTGTTGTTTTTCTTTATTTTTAAAAAATCGTCATTCATTAGAGTAGCGGTACAGTCCTATGTGAATGAGCTAACCACTCATACACCCTGGATAATGAATAAACCATCTGAGCCATTCATAAACTACTCCTAGACTGAAAACTAGTTGTGCAAATGATTTGGACAATACCAATGAAACAGCAAATACATCTGCAAAAACCGGGGTTGCTTTGTGACTGACTTGTGAACAGAAAAGAGGGATAAATCTGCAGCTTATGGTATTCACAATGAAGAATTCAATCTGTTTTAACTGTAATTAGGTAATTTAATATTGGTTTTACAGAGGGCACGTTAAAGCAGAATGATTTACACTAGGTCCCACAGTGAGTCAGTTGGCCGGCACACTAGGCTCCCAGTTCCCTCTTCAAATCACTAAACCATCTGTGATATACATACTCTATATGGCACCCGCTAGAATTGACAAGGACAGCTAGATTACTTCTTTGTTTGGCCTGTGGGGTGAAAAAAAACCAAAACAAAATAGTATGAGGTCATTTGTGTGGCTCAGTTACCTTACAAGAAAAAAATGCAGCTTGTTTTTCAATTATAATGGTCACACAGCCCAAACTTTGCCTCTTATACTTTGTAGCCTCAGCATATACTGTAAGGGATAAAATATACAAGATTACATCGTTGGCCCTCACTATAAATTTTTTGCTAAGTGCTCTAATAGTATGGTATTATTTATCAGTTATTAAATGCACTTGTTCTGGATGAAAAGTGCTAAATAAATGCAAAATATTAAATAGAGTGGGTAAATAATGCTATTTTCAGTACAGTGTTTGCCCCAGTTACTGTGGAGCTCTCTTGTCCCAGAGCCTACTCTGCTTTCTTTGTGCTGCTCAGTTGGCACAAAAAGAGCAGAAACTGGCTTCCTAACTTACACTCCAACTGAGGATTTCATGTGTGCTTGCCAAGGATGCCCTTGGAGTGCAGCACCAACATAACTGGCTCCTAGAGCAAACCCCCTGCAGCTCAGGATCAGAATTGGGCATGACTGGACTGCACAGCATTCTAGCTATTGTTGTCTGGCAGACAGCCCCTTGGGGATGGTAACCAGCTGATGGAATTCAGGTCTTCCCTCAGACCGATCTAATGCCAGCGAGAGGATCGGGCAGCTGAAATAATGGCACCTCCAGTGTGCGAGCACTAGCTCCTCAACACTCAGCTCATGAACAGGATTTAAGTGAGGGGTAGGATTTTCAAAAGTGTCTTTGAATTCTAAAAGCCTAAATCCCACTGCTTTCCAATGATATTAGGGCTCCTAAATGTTTGTGCTGCCTTGGAAGAATGGGACTTAGGTTCCTGAGTCTCTTTGGTGCTTTTTGAAATTTTTATCCTCAGTCTCATGCATGCCCACCCTGAGCAAACCTGAAGAATGAGAACTGTTTGCATAGCCTGGTAACTGAGAGTTTAGTCTTTCCCAGAGTGGAGTTTTAGAGCATAAAATCTCAGTTTGTTTATTTCTCTGACAGATTAACTATTCAGACATCTGTAGCGACTGTTCAAAACTGCGTGAAAACTCCTCTAACTGGGATAAAGAATGCCACTGTTCTGCCCACTTCACACTGCAAGAAAGTATGCCGGTAGGTGGATATATGGAAACAACTACAGACCAGAGTTCCTATGTTTCTGTATAAGAAGGAAGTATAAATTCTGCCCTGTAAATGACACTAAGCCAGTTCCTCCAATAGCTTTCATAAACCTAATGCACTTCATACCCAAAATATGTGCCTTTCCCACTGTTGCTATGAATTTTGGTAGATCCCATAGATCAGACTACATTGATACTTAGATTGGAGATGTCCAAGGTGAAAACAGGTGCAGCTGGAAGAGCTGTTGATTCAAGAAGTAACTTCTTTTTATTCTGAATTAGTCAGGAGTCAGTCCCCAAGTAGGGGCCCGCTGCCCACCCCGGTGTTCATGAGTCCTGTGGGTTGGGGTAGGACCTTCTTTCAAATGAGACAAACCTGAAGCCCCCAACCACTTTTGATAAGTAAAACTCCTGTTGCAGTTTTCACAAGTCAAAGTGTCTATGTCCAGTGTCTTAGCTGCATATCAAGGCTATTAATTTTATTCTGCAGTTTCAATGGAAGAGGCATTCTTCATGTTCTGTGTGAAATGGTAGGGTAACATTGCTTTGTGCTCTTAAAGCAAATTTTATATTTTGTCTCAGGAGATTGCATTTTAGTAGTGAATACAGTGATCCTGTAAACTGTTTGTTTAAATTTAGAAAGCAACTTTAGGGTTCTTCAGGGTGAACAAGGCTATAAACATATTAAACATGAAAATCCTTGAGCTATAAGAATGTTTTGAGATTTGAAGAGCATTTAAAGTTCAAAGTAAAAATGTCAGTTTCCCACATTGCAAGTACAAACTGGTAAATCTGCTGCTTGTACTAGACCTGGTCTGTAGGTTCAAGACAAAATTTGCTGAAGGGTTCATCTACACAGCATTACTGAATGGCCTGTGGGACTGTGAATTGCTGAACATTCTGACATGTTGCTGTCTAAGTGGCCTGTGTAGATCCTGCTCGTGAAAACTAAAAGGTATTGAGTGTGTATTAATGTAATCCTGTGAACTACATCAGCGCAAACTAGGTATCTTTTAGTTTGTACCAGTGATCATAGGGCCATTAGAGCATTCTGCATTTCACACTCATACGCTGGTCTGTGGTGCCATACAAGCCTCAAACCCCATTTTCAAAAGGGACCCAGGAGCCAAAGGTACTTAAGTCCCATTAGAAAATAGGACTCTGGGTCCTAGGTTGGTTAAGTGTTTTTGAAAATTTTACCCTCAATCTATGGCCCTCTCAGTGCAGCACATTTCATTAATGATCTGGATCATGGGATAGATTGCATGTTCAGTAAATTTGTGGATGACACCAAGCTAGGGGGAATGGTGAACACACGGGAGGGCAAAGATAGGATTCAGGGAGATCTAGACAAATTGGAGAATTTGGCCAAGTGAAATCTCATGAGGTTCAACAAGGACAAGTGCAAAGTTCTGCACTTAGGATGGAAAAATCCTGTGTACTGCTACAGGCTGTGGACCGATCGGCTAAGTAGCAGCTCTGTAGAATAGGACTTTGGCCTGATGATGGATGGGAAGCTGGAAATGAGTCAGCAGTGTGATCTTATTGCCAAAATGGCCAATGGCATACAGGGCTGCATCAATAGGAGTGTTGCTAGCAGATCAAGTGATGTGATTATCCCCCTCTATTTGGCGCTGGTGAAGCCACATCTGGAATACTGTGTCCAGTTTCAGGCTCCACTCTACAGAAAGGATGTGACAAATTAGAAAGAGTCCAGCAGAGGGCAGCAAAAATGAGTAGGGGTTTGGGGCACATGCCTTATGAGGAGAGGCTGAAGGAACTAGGCTTATTTAGCCTGCAGAAGAGAAGACTGAGAGGGGATTTTATAGCAACCTTCAACTACTTGAAGGGGTGCTCCAAAGAGGAGGGAGCTAGGCTGTTCTCAGTAGTAACAGAGGACAGAACAAGGATTAATGGTTTCAAGCTGCAGCTGGGGTGGCTGAGGTTGGATATTAGGAAAAGCTTTCTCACTAGGAGGGTGAGATTCTATAAGTGCTAAAATCACTTTATTTTTTTTAAAAACTGATAATTCAATTTGTTTATATTAACATATTTAGAAAATGGTCTAACTCAGGAGTCTCCAACTCGTGGCCCAAGGGCCACATGCAGCCCCTAAAGTTATTTCTTGCAGCCTGCAACAACACTATCACTATCAATATTTGCAATATTGTTGTAAGAAAAGATTTCAGTGGTATGGCCCTTGGGCTACTGTACTAGTTATAGAATCATAGAACCATAGGGTTGGAAGGGACCTCACGAGGTCATCTAGTCCAACCTCCTGCCAGAGGCAGGACCACTCCCACTAAACTGTCCCAGTCATGGTTTTGTCCAGCTGGGCCTTAAACACCTCCAAAGATGGAGATTTCACCACCTCCCTAGGCAGCTCATTCCTCATGCTTGGTGCAGCCCTTGGGCTAACATACTAGTCCACATGCAGCCCTTGTGGTGATTTGAGTTTGAGACCCCTGGTCTCTTATCCATACAAAGAGACTGTGACTTCAGTGGAATACTCATGTGAGAAAAGGAGTGCAGGATTATGGCCAATAGGGTCACTTTAAGTAAAATAACAACCTTGCATTTTGATAGCACCTTCCATTCAGCAGTGCCACAGAGAGACAGGATGGTATTCTGCCCCTGCTTCACCCCCACAAGCCCATTATAAGTGAATGTTTCTGCTCCTACAGTCAACTGGATGTAGTTAACAACACATCCATCAGATAGTGCCAGGGGTTAAAGTATACCAGAACGCAGTTCCAGAGCCCACAGTTTTTAGAGGCTCAGTGTTCTGGGGGCCCCAAAAAATAGAGCGTGGAGCCAGAACACTCCATTCTGGGGCCCACCATTGAAAAATAGCAGGCCCCAGAAAGCTGTGTTCTGGGTCCACGTTCTTTTTTTAGTGGCCCAAATGCTGGACGCCTAAAAATAGCAAGCTCTGGAGCAGCATTCCGCTGCATTCCAGCGGGCAGGGGCAAGGGGTACGGACCAGGACGTTACTAGGAGCTCAAGCCCTGCCCCAAACCCCTCCCCTTCCAAGCCCCGACCCCAACCTGGGGCCTGCTGTCTAAGCCCCAGCCACAGCGCTGCCCCAGGGCCTACTGCCCCCACCTCCCCAGCCACACTGCTACCAGTAGGCGTGGTGGCGGCTGGGTTGTACTGGGTGGGGGGGGGTATTGGGGGCAAGGGGGTGGCAGGAGCTGGGGTCCAGGTGGGGCCCACCAGCGCAGGAGGGGGGCCCACTGGCACAGAAGCATTCTGGGGCCCCCCAAATTATACTTTAACCCCTGGATAGCACCCTCCTTTACTTTTTTTAACAGTTTGTAAAATTACCTATTCTGTTCATACACCCCTCATTGTATATTTTTCTTCTTTGAATTCTAGGGTGACGTTTTTATGTACTATCGTCTGGAAAACTTTTATCAGAACCACCGTCGGTATGTCCTCTCCAGAAGTGATGCACAATTACTAGGTCAAAATGTAAATGTAAGTGTATTTCTTATTGTTACATCATCAATATTTTCATCAGGTGAGGCTCTTAATGTTTTGAGAACTAACTTACTTTATGAGGGCTCACAGTGCAGGAGTCTGTGTGACACAGGGGACTGGTAACGAGAGAGATTTTCCCACTCTTGTTGTTCAGTGGGCCATGTGAAATCAACTAGTGAGAGAAAATAACTGAGTTGGTGTAGATGGGAAGGCTTGTTGAGGGGTTAAAGCACAGGTCTGAGAATTGAAATCTGGGTTGCATTCCTGTTGCTGCAACAGATTTTCTGTGAGCTCAGGCAAGCTGCTTTGCTGCTCTGTGCATATAGTTTACTCTTTTGTAAAATAAGGATAAGAGCCCTCATACAAGATATGGTTGTTGGCACTTCCAGTCACAAGAGCTCATTCAGTTGGCAGAAGACACTAGAAATGCACCAGTTTATTATTAGTGATAGTCTGAGTGATCTAGTGTCAGCTTCAGAAATCAGCCTTAAATTGCAACCATGTTAGCAGTCTCAGCAGATTGGCCACTGGGCACCAAACCACCTTCTAGTTCCTAGAGATGGGCCGTCCAGCTCAAGGCTGAGGGAGATGACTGGGAAAATGTTTTGAAAGGTTGCACTGTAGCTGCCTATATTGCATTGCTTCTGTGGATAAACAAGGGCATCAGTCCAGATCCCAGAGCTAGCAAAACTGGCTTTCAGGAGCACAAACTAAAAAGAAATAGCAGTGTAACGTAGGCTTAGAAGCTGTGCCTCACAGCTTCTGAGGGGGGGGCATCTAATCTGCATGGGTCCTGTATTAGCATGAACACAAAGAGCACAATTAGGTATTAGCATACTGGGTGCAGGGTATAGTGGGTAATGGTATTTGGGATTAGTCTGGTCACAAATCTGTCAATATCTGTGACTCTACTGAAGGGAAATATGAAATACTGTCTTTGATGATATGCTATTCTCTCCTTGTTCCAAATCTGTTTGGGTTAGTTAAAGGGTAAAAACTACTCTTAGTTAAAAAGAGACCTATTAAGAGAAGCCACTGGCTATTTAGCCCAGAAAAGTTTTAAAACAGGGGTGGGGGTTGGTATGTCTCCTTCTGGAGTGATGCCTGAGGCAATTGGCCTCACCCATCTAGCCCCACTGTCAAATGATAGATCTGGCTGGGCTTCTTTGAGGCCTTCTTTGTCATGTTAAAGGAAGTAGCTGTTTGCAGCTGCTTAAAGTTTGAGCTGAAATCACTAGAGGAGAGGAAGCTCTCTCTCTGAGCTGGAATCACTAGCATAGAGGGAACTCTCTCTCTCTGAGTTGAAATCACTGAAGAGGAGCAGCAGATGGAGTGACTGGAGGGTGGAGCTGGCAGATGGCAAGACCGGCCAGCAGCAAGCTAGGCAGCGTGAGTGACCAGTGCATGGAGCCGGTGGACAGCAGGCGAAGCCAAGGGACGGCGCTAGTGGATGGAGTGAGTGACCAGCCCGTGGTGCTGGCGGACAGCTGGCATGAAAGACACTCCCTATGTATGCCAGGGTTGGTTCGGAGCCTAGTTAGCACTGATTCTCCAGATTGGTGCCGATGTTTGCCATTAAGTCTTGTATGTTCTGTTATGCGGTGTCGGTTGTTGGGAACTTTGCTCTGTATTGATTTTCTAGATCAGTGCTGATCTCTGTTATTTGGCCTTTTACATTACATTTTACTACGACTGAAAGTTCTGTTTGCTACACTCAAGCTAGTGCTTGCGAGTGGGGAAGCCCAGGGAGCAGTGCAGGATTCCCCAGAAATCTGGGTGGGGGCTCGAGCCAGTTGGTGCTGTAACATTATTTGGAAACTCCTAGATATAGAGCCTGGCCCTTGTCCTGCCAGCCCGCCCTGGCAGAAGGGTTACTACAGTAGCATAAAAGAAGAGCAAACAAACCTTTTCTTCCAAGTGATGCTTCTTAGATTCAGGTTCAATCTGTTGCAATAGGATTTTTATATGGATTAGGAAATTAAGATTTCTGTTTCTTAATTGACTGTTTCTTGTATCTCTCACTGTGTGGTGAGTGAGAAGGCTGGGTAGGAGGCAAGGAGAAAAAGTAAAGTGTTTATAATTCAGAAAGGGATAGTAAACAGAATTTGATATGAGGTAAGGTAGCAGCACCTGCAGTTTGACTAGGGGAAATAAATGGTCAGACTAAAATTATTACATTAACTCTCTAAATGATGGTCACAAATCTATACCCTATTTTTCTAGTCAAAGAGTAGTTTCTAGTACTACCTCTGCCTTTGGTTCCTGCCAAAGTTTTGGTGATTGTTTTTGTTTTTAATATGGTTCTCCTTCCTTGCTGTGTGACCCGTTCAAGTGATCAGGGAAAACCAATGGACTATACAGGGGAAACTGTGAAACTGATTATATGGAAATTAAATAAACTGAAAACAATAGAGATTTGTTTTCTCTGGTCTCTTTCTTTCTGTCATACTGAGTTTTTACTTACATGAGAGTGGCTGCAACACTAAAAGAGCAACTTAGTTCTGATAAGAGGGTTATAAAAAGGACCCTTTGTCCCATCTGCACTGGCATGCTAGTCCATGGTACGGTCTCAGCTGGGACACAGTGATATTGCAACTGTGCTTTAATATTGTAACTGCAGGCTGATATCTTCAAACAAAAGGTTTTGATTGTCTCAGTTTTTAGGTGATCCATTTGAGACTTAAAGGGGCCTGGCATTCAAAGGGCGGATGCTCTGCACTTAATCAATTTTGAAAATTAAGGCTGTAATGTAGATAGGACCTTAGAGCCCATCTAGGCTAGAATTACAGGTAACAATTACAGACAGTTACTATATTGAACGTCCCTGGCCCAGTTACAGCAGTTCCATTTTTCAAAGTAGACAGGACATTTAACTGCATTCCCAAACTCTGCTAGAACATTGGATTTATCTAAGTCTTTACCATGCGTTTTAAGAAGTGTAAAAAATGGTTAGTCCCACCCATTTCTCAGGACAACTGTATTGTAGCTGTGTCCCTAATTCACGTAGGTGGGGTCTAAAATGACTAGCAACCTCCATCTTTAATAAGTTCCAACTACTAATGATATTGCTGATACGTCTTTGTGCTTGTGATCTGTAGATCTCAAAACACATTCTTGTGAAAATTCTTTTCCAGGCATTGAAATCAGACTGCTTCCCTGTTTCCACACATTTGCTACTGCTTTTAAGACAACCAACCAGTTTATCAAAGTAACAATTTGTGATTATTGCTTCTGTACTTAGTACCAAAGCTTTTCAACATCTCTGTGAACGGTTATAAAAGTCAAATGCTAGTAGGAAGCAATTGCTCTCATTTCCTTCTCCCTAGAAATGAGATAATCTGGACCTAAAGTTCCAGATCTAAAGGAATACAAATAAAAGGAATGTTTAAATTTAAATAAATTTTAAATACATTAAATTTAAATATACTTAAAGGAACATTTAGAGGAACAAAAATTGAATTCTGGCTTTATTCATGTGCTTTTGGCCCAAGCTGTGATTTAAAGTTACAGCCTATGTTAGAAGAAGATGCAGCAAACAGGTTATCCCAGAGGCCGATTGGGTTGAATGGTACTCTTTATTGCCTGCTCGTTCCTCCCGACGTCTTGAGTGAACAAAGAGGGGGGTGAATTACAATCCTTTTATGCTTGAGAATGTAAAAAAACGTACATTCATAACACCTCTCCAAAGACCCTTTTTTGGTTACATTAATACCCAAGCAATGAATATTAATAACTATGTGGTGAATATAATTATCCCCGCCCTTGTTATTGTTTACAGGTTTAGTTAATGATGCACAGGCATTTAACATTACAACACATTACTTTGTTACAGCTACACTGATAATATTACTAACCGCACATTTAGCAAGGGAAGGCAGCAGTGAGAAAATTGATAAGTATGTTCTTTCGAAGGGTCTTATGCAGGAGAGAAAAGTTATATTACAAAAGGTACATGCAATGACTCTTCAGTTACATTTTTTGCTCAAACTATGAAAAAGGGAGAGGGGAAAGGGAAGATAATATATTTCACTAAATTCCAATTGCAAGAAGCTAAGCCTGTGTGCCCACCCATGCCCACATTACCGTAACAACCGTGGCTCAGGCAGAGGCCTAGCAGCCTCAAGCAGTATCCTAATGTCCAGCTTACTGTAAAATTACTCTCCTACAGCCTACACTGGAGGAGAAATACAGGTGCTATGTTGCAACAGGAGACCCAGGAGGAAGTCTGGTGATCTGAGGTCACCCAGCAAGTCAGTAGCAGAGCCCAGGCATCCTGATGCCATGGGTATGTCTATACAGCAGCTGGGAGGGTGCTCTGCAATGCCATCTGAGTACAAACCTGCCCCATCCCCTAGTCATGCACTCTGATGAGTGGCCAAAACTACCCCCTCTGTCACTACAGCCACACTGCCATTTTCAGAGCACTAGCTGTAGCATAGCTAGAGCAGGTGTGTCTAGCTGTGCTGGGAAGTGTGCTCCCAGCTGGTGTGTAGACATAACCCTCACTCCACTTGGGGTGGGAGTGAGGGGCGGGGGGTTGCTAGTTTGTTTTGGTTTTTTAAAGGAAGAAATTTAGAGTAAAAGATGGACCCCGAAAATGTTAATCAGGAAGAGACCTTTCTAATTGTCCTGTATCCTTGCGTTTAGATTCAGAACAGCTACTGTGCGCCTTTGTCAACCTACCCAAATGGAACTCCTATGGCTCCATGTGGTGCCATCGCAAACAGTGTGTTCAATGGTAAGTCCCTACCGCATCTGATTTATTCACCTGCACAGATGTAACCAATTTAAATCTCTGTCCCCATCAGACCTCCCAGAGCCTAGTCTAAGTGCTGATCCTTGCATGTTCTCTTGCATCTCTGATTGTTGCATGTCTTTCTCTCTCGTATGTGGCTGAGGTGGATATGGGACCTACTTGCTGCATTTGAGTGAGTCCATGTACACTACTAAGGTCAGTGAGACTCCATGTGAGTGCAAAGGTCCTCCCACATGATTCATTTGCAAGACTGGGGACCTGAGTATCCTAGAAAAAGAGGAAGACATGTCATTTACAGACCGAGCCTCATATTCCTCCTAGCTTGAAAACAGGCTATTGGGTAGGTCTGAAAATGCAGCTTCCACTTTCATAGAGCAACTGGCTTAAAAGTGTGGTGACACATTCTTGAAATGGGAAATTTGATCTAGGTCTCGTCTACATAAACAGTTGCACTATCTTAAGAAAAGTTGTGTTTCTAAGCTGGTGAAAACCACTTTATGGACACACTTAGTTACAGTGCTTTCATAATCCTGGTTTATAGTGATTTAACTTGTCAGTCACTTTTCATGTGTAAACTGAACTACTGCAACAAGTTATAAACCAATGTAAGGCCTGATGCTTACATCAGCTGCTTTTGTATCTGCATAACTATGTTGATTAGAGAATCTAATATTTTTACCAATATGGTTATACCAGTAAACAGCTCTAGTATGGATACAGTTATACAGTAACATAGCTTTCTTGCTGTAAAATCCTGATGGAGACAAAGCACAGGTAGTTTTTACCTCAGAATAGTTTCTTGAAGAAGACCCCAGGTGGGACATTTTGTGTTGACCTCAACTAGCAGTACTGAAATAAAAACTATCCGTACCTTGTCTCCACAAAGAGTTTACAGGGAGAAAGCTGTCATCTTGATTTTATTCTCTTTTTGTAAAAACATGCCTTTTTTGGGCAGTGAAGATATAGTCCTAGAGGCTACGTTCACACACGGGGGTTATTTCGATACAAGTTGTTCCGAAACAACTTGTATCAAAATAAGGGGTTATTTCGAAATAAGTTAATTTGAATTAACAGTTTGTTAATTCGAATTAAGGAAAAAAAGCTCAAAGTGAAATAGCAGGTTCAGACAACTGTTATTTCTAAACAAGTCACCGTTGTTTTGAAACATGTTCAGACGGCATTGTTTCGAAACAGGTGTTTTGAAACAATGTTGTTTTGTCCCCACATGGGGTTTAAGTTGTTTTGAAACAACGGTGCGTCGTGTGAACAGGGTAATTCTTATTTCGAAACAACCTCTGTTGTTTCGAAATAAGAGTGCTGTTTGAACACACCCAGAGTATATCACAGCAGGACATCTGAGAAACATACCTCAAAGACTACCAAATTATCATTGACAAGCTAATTAATGAAGGATTTTCAGGGGTTTTGGTTTTGTTTTTTTAAAGGTTCCAGGTTGTAGCTCTGTGTCACATTATCACTTTCCATCTTTTGTCAAGATGGACAAAAACGCACATTTTATTCCATGAAAATGAAGGGGTAATGTATGACTAGTACATTTCCTCTTAGTTTCTTTTTGGGTAATAGAAAAGAAGAGTAGAAGAAATTGCTGGTAACAAGTTACAAAGGACCTGTGAACCACAGGCATCTTCTGCCTATAGTAGTTTCAGCTCATGAGTCTCCTGCCAAACATCTCTGACATTTGATTTTTGCATATAGTAGTATCTGCCTCAGAAATACAAATGGAGACTTCAAACCCCAGCAAGTAGGATCACATTACTTCAGTTATACTACCCACCAACATCCAGGCCCAGAGTAATAAGCCCTCTCATAGATGGCAACTAGCATTGCTTCTCTGGCTCCTCAGAAAAACAACTTCAAGTGACACAATCCCAGGAAATTGATCACAGAGGAATCAAGATACATGAATGAAATACATTCGTGGATATTCTGTCATGGTGACACAAGGAGAATTTTCTGTAGGGACACGATCAGCTTTTAAAATTTCTAACGGTGCTCTTGTCAGGAAATTTAGATGGTCTGTTAGTTGTGGGATATGCAAAATGTGTACATAACAAACTAATAGCAAAAGCTTCTTGCAGTCTTTTCTTTCTGTCTGTTCATAGAACTCTCTCTCTGGTCAGGGTTTCACTTGGTCATACTGACTACTGGACTGACTGTTAGAAGTTGTAGGTCTCTTTAACAAAAGGTATTACTTCTGATCTGTCTGCAGATACTATTACTCTTTCTTACTACATTGACTCATCCACTGCTATCGAAGTCCCATTGCTGAAGACTGGGAATAGTTGGTGGTCAGATAAAAACGTGAAATTTCAGAACCCAGCCTCATACAATCTCTCTTCTGCATTTGCAGGTAAGAATGGTTCCACTGCCAGGCCTTAGTTTAAAAGTGTTTCTTCTATTTGCAGAAGTCTCTGGAGACAAGCACTGTCTCCGGGGAGAAGGGTCTATGTGTTTTTCCTGATGGCAGCTAACTTGTCCTGGGAAGCACTATGACAGCAACGTCACAAGATCTTTTCCAGCTTGTCCATGGAGAAAAGCCATATGCCATATTTAGGAAGAAGAGTGGGGTGCTACAGAGAGAAAAAGATGTTGTAGATGGTGAAAAGAGTGAAGTCCCTCACTTTCCATTTCACTTTGACCCACTAAAGCATTTTGTCAAAAAGAGTTAACACAATAAGATTATTTATTTGTTCCATCCTTAAAAATATGTATCCATTATCACTCTTTCGGTATTATTATTAATTTGTATTGCAGTAGCACATAGTGGCCCAAGCCATGATGGTAGGATTACATGGATGCTAGGCGCTGTACAAATGCAGAACAAAAAACTGTCTCTGCCCCCAGAGAGTTTGCAGTCTATGTGGTATGAATATTACAGCTTCTAAATATTGTAGAAAGATTTTCAAATTGAAGACCAATAAGATGTCTATATTTACTGCTCTTTTAGTACGTTTTGTAGATATACATAAAGGAATCAATGAATAAAGGTGAACAATTACATGCAGAGGGAAAATTGTCTTATGGTTAGAGCAGGGCACTGTTCCTGTACATGTCACTTTGCCTGTTCTGTGCTGGTTATCCTCATTTTACAGATGGAGAAATACTATTTACCTACTCCATAGGGATGTTGTGAGGCTCAATTCATTGATGTCTGTGAGGGGATCTCAGATCCTTAGACAAAAAGTGTTATCTGCTCTGTGTCTTGTGAATATTGGACAGAATCATTGTCTGATGTGTATGACCGTATTTTCAGTTGAACGTCAGAAGCCCGGAAGGATTACATAGCTTAACTTCTTGCCTTAGCAGTGTTCTAAATGTTGATACCTCATCTGTTGTCTCTATCTTCATCCCCAGGGACAGCAAGGCCTCCTTACTGGCAGAAACCAGTCTACTTACTGGATGAGGAGGATGAAAGGAACAATGGCTATATAAATGACGACTTTGTCGTCTGGATGCGGGTGTCAGCCTTTCCTACCTTCAGAAACCTTTACCGTCGCCTCAGCCCTACTGAGAAGTTTGCTGATGGTCTCCCAGCGGGGAATTACACCTTCCATATTACCTACAGTATCCTTTCATTGTGTCCAAGGTACTCCTTAATACAACAAAAAGCCTGAAAGACATCTAGTTCTGAGGGCAGCCTTGGGTTTCCTGCAGTCTGTGTTGGTGCAGTGAATGCATGTCACCTAAATGCCCCATATCAGGCCAACATGTGGCATTGGAGCTAACTTCTGAGGTAGCTGCATGCCTGAGTTTTGGCTGGAGGCAAATATTGAAGTGCCAGCTCTGATACACTTTCCAAAGGGCAGCCGTGTTAGTCTAGTTCAGCAACACAAACAAGGAGTCTGGTGGCACTTCCAAAGACCAACGAATTTATTTATCACATGAGCTTTCATGGAAGAGGATCTTGCTTCATCAGATGCTTTGAAGAGAAAATGGGAGAAAATCCTACTTTGTCATGTGAAAAATATATTTGTTAGTCTTTAAAAGTGCCACAGAACTCCTTGTTTGTTTAGCTTTAATACAGATACTGGGGAAGTAAAGAGGCTTAGACCTTAATCACACAGCATAATCTGGGGGGTGAATTTAACTGATATAGTTATAGTGCTATGACCTCCTGTGTAGACACACTTAGGGTGTATCTACATTGCAGTAAACGGTACGAATGGCAGCTGGTGCAGATGTATCTGCATTGGTTTTTCTCTAGCAAGCTCACTGAAAACAGAAGTCAAAATGCTGCTGCACAGGTTTCATTGTGGGCTATGTTTGTGAGTACATACCCTGGGAGTCAGGTGAGGAGTACCATACCCTGGAAGTCGGGAAGACTTATGGTGCCTACAATGAAGACGGTCATGTTGTCTTCACTTCTGTTTTTAATGAGCAAGTTAGAGTACAGCTCAGTGCAGGGACATTTACAGGAGCTGCTGTTAAAACCCCCAGCTGCCACGTAGAAGTCTCTTATTCTACTTTGACAGGGTTTTTTCCTAGATCATCTTGTGTTGCTATGGAAGAGATTTAAATTAAACTGAATAAAGATGTCCGCATCTGGGGTATACCCAAAGAATTAATTTGGCATAAATAGTAAAACTGTCCTGTGTAGACAAGGCCTTAAATAATAAATGTAAGTCAATGTCCTTATGTCAAAGACTGGTGCATCAGGAGAAATGCTAAAGGTTCTTTAATACAAGATGTTAATTCCCAGTAAGATTTGCAGGCTGCCTTGAATTAGTATGATGTAACTCCAGTAGAGTAGAGAGCTATATGAGGATGAGTCGGATATATTATGATTAAAGAATCCAGTGTATTTCAGTCATCTTGCTAAGATCATAGATAACTATATGACCATTTCAGTCACTACATGGATTTGGTAAACAAACATAACATAAAACATACCAACAACAAATAAAATTTGGTAAGCAAAAGAATCATGAGGAGGGGGATCTCCAGTAACACATGATGTGTATGAATTTCTTACCCTCACCTAGCCCACTTTGGGGCATATGGGCCCACTGATAAAAGAGAGTGAAAGGGATACAGAATAGTTAAAAGCACTGAACAAGAGTCTTCTACAACAAATGCAAAGCTTCCTGTCCTATACACTTTGAAGAATATATTTTGCATCCTCATCACTGTACATTTCATCCTGCTTGTTAATGGAACTTTAACATTGCCCCATCAGATTTCCCTGTCACCAAATTTGAAGGGAAAAAGCATGTGCTTCTCTCAACTGTCACATGGAGTGGAGGAAGTAACCTCTTCCTGGGAATTGCCTACACAGTTTCAGGCGCAGTGACAGTGCTGGCAGGTTTTATCATAACTGCGATTCACTTAAAATTCAGAAAAAAGAAAACATACTTTCAGAGAAAACCCAAGTAGGTAGCTTTCTGAACAAACAGTGCACCTGTGAATGAGGGATGGAGACCATAGATCTTTCGTGCTGTCTTCCTAGCTGTGGAGTTGATTTGGTGAACACAAAAGAGTCAGGAGCTGGGTGATGTTCTTCCGTAACCCAAAACGAACACAATCTGATCAGCTTGGCTTGGTTTAGGATCTTATTAGCATAGGATTTACATAAAAGGTAGACACCCCCCTAGTGACTTTCCATCAAGATCTGAGATGAGCATCAGTTTGAGAAATCTTAGTAATTTAGTACTACAAACTCCAGAAATATTACTGAGCACAAGTACTGGCCCAAACTCCAAAGGCCTTTTGCAGTTTTTACTAAGTCCTTATTCAGGCAAAACTCCCATTGGTTTTACTGGAGTTTTCCCTGTTTAACAACTCAGACCCTGACTGAACAAAGCCCTTTGGCACTGGGCTTTCTCACTGAAATCAGTGGGACTATTCATGTGCTTTAAGTTACATCATGCCTGAAGGGCAGATTTTTAAAGGTATTTGGGTGCTTAACTCTTGCTGAGTAATAGGACTTAGGTGCCTAAATGGCTTTAAAAATCTGGTCTTTACTGCATCAGTGCCTGAGTGAGGACATTAAGATTTAGCCCTCTGGGGTATGTGGATCTTAGGGTTCGGAGAATCATTTAATTTCAGTGAATGGGGTTGGGTAAAGTTCACTTCTTACAGAATATATTTAAACCTTCTTTGCTGCTGTTCAGCTGAAGACCATTTTCTGCAAAGTTGGAGTAAAAGGACAGCAGTGTGGTGGTTTACATTTTTAAAGATTATCTTTGCAATAGAGAAACTAAAGTTTAGATTCTGATGAAAAGAAAGGGGGGTAAAATTTAACCATGACCATTTAAATATCAGCATTATCTGCTGATCACTTCTGTAGAAACATCTAGCTAACAAGCTTACGCTGCAGCTTTAAACTGTCTCCTACTCCACCCCTTGTGCCAACAAATCCAGCTGTCCCCTACACAGTTGCCAAGACCTCCAGGTTGTTACCATACAACTTCTCTGGCATTGTCAATAGAAAAATGAGAGACAACTTGAAAATGCGGAGCAGGATAAACTTAATTGAATATAAACTAACAATAAATATAGAGACTGTAACAGTATCATCTTTATAGTTTGTTCATTTTCAAACCTCAGGTTTTAAAAATGCAAATAAAATGTCCAGTCTGTCACAAACAAGGAGTCCTGTGCCATTTAAAGACTAACAAAGTTATTTATTGCATGTGCTTTCATGGGAGAAAATCCCACTTTGTCAGATGCTTTGAAGATGGGGGGATTTACAGAATGGCAGGAAATAAATGCAGGGGAGTGTAAGTGATAGGATCAGGTCACACTGTAACAGCAGATCAAAACAGTTGTAAAGATTCAAACACTGGAGAACAGCATACAGAAGAAAAGGAGGTCAAACTGCCTGTTGTAATGAGAGAAAAATCCAATGTCCCTATTCAATCCTGAAGCAATGCAACCAAATTTCCAAATAAATTCAATTTTAGTAGCTTTTCTTTGAAACCTTGATTTAGTATTTATCTGTGTGAGCACAGCAATTAACAAATCATTAATGGAGTGATCTGGAAGATTGAAATGCTGACCCATTGGTTTTAGAGTGCTGTGATTTCTGATGTCAGATTTGTGCCTATTTATTCTTTTGCACAGAAACTGTTCTGTTTGTCCAATACATAAGGCAGAGGGGTATTTCTTGCATATGATGGCATAAATCACATTGGTGGATGAGCAGGTGAATGAGCCTTTGATGGAGTAGCTGATCTTATTAGGTCCTGTAACTGTCTTTTGTGCAAATATGTGGGCAAAATTGGCAGTGTGATTTGTTGCAGGTATATAAGCCTGCTTTAATGGTTCTGTTGTTAGGTCTGTAGTTGCTGGTGAGTATCTGTTTAAGGCTGGGGGCTGTCTGTAAGCGAGGAGATGTCTGTCTCCCAAGGCTTGAGAGAGTGAGGGATCGTCTTGTAGAATATGCTGTAGATCCCAAAGGATGTGTTGTAGAGCTCTGACTTGGGGATTGTAGGTTATGACTAGGGGTGTTCTGTTGTTTTATTTCTTGGACTTCTGCTGTAGTAGTTGACTTTGGGGTAACCTGAGCAACATGGTTTACAAGATAAGCAGACATCTCTTCACATGTCCCAACACCTAAAAAACACAGTCTACATATAGTTTCCTACATGTATTCTCCTTTTGTGTGTGTGTGTGTGTTACTTGTACCCACTATCCTATGACTTTAAGTGCTCTGTTGTGTACTTGTCCATTTCTTCTGGTTCAAGTGTCTCCAGAAAAACAATCCCTGCTTTGATGCATGTTAGTACTTCTGCAGAGTCCACAGGTTTTGTAGTACAAGGTGCCATCTATGTATTACCATTCTTGTCTGATACATCCATACTGAATATCCTTTATTACAGTAGCACTACCAACTGTCTGCCTCCTCTGGTGTGCCCAAATAAGTCAAGTTTTTTGATCCGGGTGGTAATCAGTAATTATGCCTAATCCTATCTTGATGTTCCTCAGTGTTTAGTTGTTGCAGAAGACCTATGCAAGTAATACTAGATATGGCTTCAGCACTCAATTTATTTTTATGCAGAAGGCCCCTATTGGCTATCTAAGGGAAACATGACTTGGGCTGTAAGATGCCAACCTGCAGAGCTAGGCTGTTATTGGTGGCCTCTTTACACACAAGCCAAATCTATGCCCCACATATTTTGAGAATGTCTGCACATCCCCTTGTATGGCATGATATACTGTTGCCAGTTAATGTTCCATACATAGACCTAGAAGACTCAATAATCAGTGTTGTGACATAAACAAGTCTTGATGAGCATTGTGCATGCATGTGTGTGTGTGTGTACATACGTGTGTGTATGCAGAGAGAGAGAGACACACACACACGTCTATTGCTGTAAATTGCATTGATATACACACAACCATCCCACCAAACAAAACACACAGATCATAAATAATGATGATTTTCAGTAGGTGCAGGATGAGGTGCTGTATGCCAGTTCCCATGTTAGAATGCATTAAGTCATCCCATTATTGGCTCCTGCTGCTCTAATGTCTTTTTCCAGCCTTGGGATAGTTTTCCCATCCTCACCCATGCTTAACCTGGAGATATGTGACTCATTGCTTGTTTCCTGTGCAGTGTCCCATACAGCCTATGCTGACTTTATCAAGAAGCTCCAATGCACTGATTGTGGAATATTTTTGTTTATGTTATGAAATAAATCTCCTCTTGACCAGATTATGCTTTAAATGATAACATGGGGTGCAATTTGCCAGTTTTCATTTCCCAATTTTATACTCTTTCATGAGACAGTGCTGCACCATCTGCCCACTCAGAGGCCACTACACAATTCATATATCTTTCCAAGGTGACACTCGACACATTATTAGTATTGTTTAAATGACACCAGACCTTCCATTCCCTAAATGTGTCAAATGTTGTTGCAGAGGCACTTCCTCTAGATGGTGGTGTTAACTCATGGATTCACACTCACCTTTTACCAATTGCATTTACACTGGCTGACAGACCCAGCCCTCCTGAATATCCTTAACTCACCCAGAGATAGCTCATTAACCCTTCCTTCCTTCTTTCCTTGTCCTTTACTGTCTATTTATTGCCTTTTGTAAGGTACCTGAGTGAATCATTATGTAAAATACCAGTATGTATGACTGAAATTTATAAGACTTCTGTTCAAGGGATGGAAGAACAGCACAGTACCTTAGGTCCATTCAGAGTTTAAAATTGTAGCCTTCCACCACTTGGAATATATTCAGGAACTGACATTCAATTTTACAGAATAGAAAGAATTCCATTCTTCTAGCCAGTGTCTGTGTAATAAGCTTCTAATTATATCTTGGACATGGTTTAACAAATTTAATTCAACCATAGGCTAACATCTGGCTCAGGTCTCAGACTCACAGACTTTTCCCCAATTAGGATCACAGACTGAGTTAGGTTAATGAGAACAATTTTTCAATGTTCCTCAAGGACTTTGGTGGTTTTTACGAATTGCACCTGCCTTTGGCCCTCCTCCCATAGACTGGCCCCTATATTCTTGGCATGACCTTCTTTCCTTTGTGGGTTTCTACATCCTCTGAATTTAGCATCCAACCTCCATACCAATTCCACCTATGCAATCCACACACACCCCCGCCGCTGCCGCCCAAACCTTTGCTTTCCATGAAATACCTTCCTCATCCATAATTCTCCCATTCTTTCAATTGTTGGTACTGTATTTGAGCAGTTTGGGTAGGTCTGAGTGATGCTTTATATTGCTGGGGTCCAGGTAGGCCATACAAGAACCATCGATGCAGTTCCAATTGTTTGTGTCTTTCCCAATTCACCTCTTCCAGACCACCCTTCTGATATATGGATCTAGTTTCCTTACCATTCACCCATGTGTTATTGTGATTGCCTGTACAACTGTTTACTCCTTTACTGTATAATGTCACCTTAAAATTGTGGAGGCCTGTAATCAAATTGTTTACTGGGAAAAGGCTTGAATTCCTTTTCTTCCTGCAACTGCCTCCAGGGAATTCCCCTTCCTACCTATGCTTCCTTCTTCCTATCCCCTTCCTCTTGTCCAAGCACTAGTGCCTCTCCCAGCTTCCACTTGAACCACCCTAGCCTTGTTTATGGATTAGGACCGCCTGCCCTCACTCATGGTACTCCCTCCACACCATGGGTAATAGCTTTATCAGAATCATGGGGTGAGTAGAGGGAAATTGTAGGACAGTGCTGTTGATGCTCATCTGATAGTCTGATTAAGGACAACTCAGTATGCTCTTGGCAATTATGTCCTATTTTGATCATCTGGTCTATGACCCAAATTCCAATAATTTAGAGCTCTTTCCCCTATCTCTCTGGGGGGTCCCAGGCAAATGATGTAACCTACTCATGTCACTTGTAGCTGATTGACTTCCAATCAGAATTTCACTTAATCTCCTAAGTAGCTGGCGAGTGTTTACAGAGACAGCAAATCATGAATATAAACACCTCAATAACCTTTTAACAGCTGGTTCCAGTCTTTATCCTTTAGATTGCTGTGTTTCCTCAGGTCCCCAGCTGTGCAAAACCACAGACAAAATTTATTCCAGTCATCCCATGGGATGGGACCTGGATTTTTTTTGCAGTGACTGCAATTCTCCTGCTGCCAATAGTTTATCTTCCAGACTGGCACAATGTGATTCTCATGCATGACAGGTTTTAGAATCATAGGGACTGCTGGATAAGGCACCATTGGAAGGGCTGACGGCCAGGCAGAGTACTAGGTGGGAGAGACATGGGGAAAAACCACCCCTGAGAACCAGAAAATCCCCATGCTGGCTTTGAACCAGTTGGTCCCTAATGTCTGCTACCACACTGAACAATTCATCCCATCCCTGCTGTATGCAATCACACTCATTACATGTTCTGAGAAAGGCTCAATTAGCCATTACTGCATATATTTTAAGAGCCTCTCCTTCCTCTCTCTCCCCCTTCATCTTCCTTGGAAGATCAGCCTCTTTAGTATGGAACTCCTCCCACAACACTCCTCTCAGTAACCCATATGCCGTGCAGGCTTTCTGCTTTCCTTCCTTCACTTTCTGATCTAACATGGATTGCCTTCAGGGTCTTCTGAATCTCCTTCTGGGTCCCACTGGGAATCAATGTCATAGGTGTAATGATCTTGAGGGTTCATTAAAGATGACACTACTGAATGAGTAAGGAATAGAACTTTAATCATACAGACAGGTATCCACGTATATACCTGGGAGCAGCCATGTTAGATCTTCTCTGGGGCACGTCTCCCAATTTACACAACACTGGCCCATCCTAGGGAGTCTCTCTAAATTCACAACCTTCTACAAGCATATCACTACAATAGGGACCTCCCTCATCACCAACCCACGCTTCCACAAAGCTAGCCAAGTCAGTTCAGCAAAACCCAGAGTTGCACAACATATTTCCTCTTGAGACAAATTAGTTCATGACCCTTTTATCCCAACCTGACCCTCCACTATAAGCCTTCACAACTTCCCACAGAATTATACTCAACATCCATTTCTCACTCCAGTCACAGTCACAGCACCAAACTGCTGACTGGTTCTTTCCTACCATTCTGAACGCACAGATTCACTGACAGACTTTTGAATAAGTACGTTATTTATCTGCTGCTTGAGTGAGTGATCAGTCCACTAAAAGAGGGCACAGCATAGGAGCAAATGCATGTGCATCCCTATGTTTAGGTGCTCGCCTTAAATATATTGTTACAAAAGTATTCATGATATATTGTATAAACACTTTTTCTGCCTAGCCCTAAGATTAGTTTGCTGACACAGTTGTTTACCTGATTGGGTTGCTGAGGCAGCTTTTTACCTGGCTATTCTTCTTCTTTCCCAGGCAAGCAAACATCTTTTCATATGTCCTAAAACCTAAGACATACCTTCTCTATATTATATCCTACACTGGCCTAAATCTCATTGATTTCATCAGATGCTGCATGAAGAAACACTTTCAGTGAGTCTTAGGCCAGGTCTGCACTACAAATTTATGCTGACACCCCCAATAAATGACAAAATGCTTCAAAATAATTCCTGCTTTCCAAAGAAAGTGCTGAAATGCTATCACCAGAACTGCTTAATACCTGATCTTGCAATGTTAAACTGTAGCCAGCACTTGTAAGCATATGGATCTATATATTTTTATTATATACAGAAAAAGGGGGGACACCTGCCAAGAGCTAAACATGAGCTTCTAAGTTTGTCTTGCCAGAGTTGATGATATCATAGATACTTTAAGCAGGGCAGGCATCTGGTTTTCTTGTCTTCAACTATTTACAGAGCAGGTAAATAAAGGAGAAAAATATTTTAAATGAAGTCTGATTTAATCTAAACATTTTGGGGATAATAAAATAATTGGATGGATGAGGTAATTACTGATATGTCATTTACATCAAGAGATGTAATCGAGGTTCAGATAAGAGAATTTTGGACTCGTGGCTGACGTAAATAAAGTTTTTCTATATTTTGTTTATTTATCTATTTATATGTTTAATGAATTTACTTATAATTTTGAACTCATTTACTAATTTGGATTGTGACACATTTACCTTTTAAAGTGATGTAGTACATCTTTAACACTACACCCAGAAAGAAAATCCTACTATTATAAAAAAAAAAATCGTAATTTGAAATCTCATTTCTAAATTTGAGTGAAGCAAACAAGGGATTTATAATGTCAAAAACCAATGCACAACTTACATTTTGTTGCCAGCTCCCATCAAGATTGAATTTCATTAATAGGAAATATATATTAACTGAAGCATGAATTACAGGACATTTCACTAGCAGTTGGGTTATAGTATTTGCCAAGTCACTTTCAGGCTTTTTAGTTTCATTGCTAATGCAGTACATCCAACATCTGTCTGCTTTGGTTAATTATTTTCTGTTGCAAGCAGAAACATTTGCTTAACTCATCTGGGCCAAAAATAAAAGACGGATGGACTCTTGGATGATTGTGATAGGTCTATGGTTGCTGAAAGAAATAATTATACATTGTAGCTATTTTATACAAGTAACTCTGTAGCATAGAGATTATTATTAATAATACACATGTATATTTATAGTGCCATAAATCTTAACGGTGCATTGCGGTGTAAAACAGATTTCCTGCCTTTGAAAAAAAAATCATATTAAAACCACTTTGTTGCCAGCCTGGCAGGAATCTGTGTTTGAACCACTCTCTTTTTAAATAGGATTTTTCCAACAGCTTCTACTATTTGCTATAATGGGGCATAAGTGACATGTTTCCTTTTGAGTTAATATTAGTGTTGACCTCCAGAATCGTTAAAAATCTCATGGCACATTTCCCAAGAGTCGTTAACTGCAGTGTCCTGGCCAAATTCCAGTTTGGATAATCGTATTATACCTGCCTAAATCCCCCATCAGTTTCAGTTGGAAAAAGTATTCATCCTCTTTCACTGTCCTAAGCTGTAGTGCAATGATAGTGTGCACTGTGAAATAACTCTCTCTTTTTACCTCAGAAATGGCTGCCTTTGGAGAGTAAAGTGGTTTTCAGTAAAGGTTGCTGGGTATGAAGGATGTTCTACACGTTAGTCACTGTAATGATCTGGGTAATTATAACGTTAGATATTGATAGCTTCTTTCTTGACTCTTCAATTCTTGTCAACATGCCATTCTGCCTATGCAGCATTCGCAATACACAGTCACTAGTGAAGACAGCACCAGGATTTACTTTACTGTTACTTGAGAACTGCCATGAACTTTTAACCTAAACCTGAACACTCGATGCACTGATTATAATAGTAGAGTTAACCAAGCTGTTAACAGACCAGTTTCTTCTTGCATGGAAGAGTCATCAAGAGAATTAAGTTGAGTGGCTTTGACCCATCTTCGAAGCATCTGAGGAAGTGGGATCTTCTCCCACGAAAGCTCATGCAAAAAATAAATCTGTTAGTCTTAAAGTGCCACACAACTGCTGCTTGTTGTTTTTTTTTTTTTTTTACTGGACTAGACTAACACGGCTATCCCTTTGGAAACTTTGGATAGTCCAGTCTGACAGATGGTTACAATGCAAGACCCTGATTTTTCACAGTAGTTCTTAATTGTTTTCAGTCTGAAAGCCAAGAATGTCTAACAGAAGATTTGATTTGTTAGAGATTTTTATTGTAGGTTTGATGGTTGTAATGCTGTGTATAACAAATGGGTATATTTTCACTCAGTTAGGGGTTTTTTTTATGGTTTTGTCTGTGTAGATAATGAGGGCTATTCAGTGGGAGTAACCGGATATACAGGAATTATGAGGCCTATGAGGGGAATGCTCCTACATCAGTATGGCTTTGGTTTGTTCCAGGTTTGCTTGTGAGAATCACTGTGTGATAAGGGATACTGTCCCTGAAGGGAAAAAAGTGGTCTTGAAGAAGTCATCTGCGGCTGATGAAGAAGCCCATTCTGTCTCTGTACATGAGTTTAGGGCCTGAGGCATGAATTTCTTGGAGAGATGAGCTGTACGTCCTTTTGTCCCTTGATGGCTGCTCAGACTGGCTCCTAGCAGTTCCAGAAAAAATAAAAATAAAAAAAAAAGAGTCCTGTAGCACTTAAAGACTAACAGATTTATTTTTCACATGAGCTTTCGTGGGAGAAAATCCCACTTCATCAGATGCTTCGAAGATGGGGGAACTTACAGAATGGAATGAAAATAAATGCAAGGGAGTGTAAAACATGGGATCAGGTCATACAGCAACAGCAAATCAGAGCAGTTGTTAAGGTTCAAACCCTGGGAAGGCTGAAGTTAAATTACCTGTTGTAATGGGAAAAGAAGCCATAGTCTCAATTTGAACCTGCTTTCACACAATTTAATTTGCATATTAATTCCAATTCAGCTGTTTCTCTTTGCTGTCCTGATGTCCCACTGACCTCCCTGAGTACAGTTGCTAACAAATCATTTATAGAGTGATTAGCAAGATGGAAGTGCTCAGCAATTGGTTTTTCTGTTTTGTGATTTCTGATGTCAGTTTTGTGTCCATTTATTCTTTTACGCAGAGGCTGTCCTGTTTGTTCAATATATAAGGCAGAAGAGCATTTCCGGCACATGATGGCATAAATCACATTAGTGAATGAGCCTTTGATGGAGTGGCTGGGTTGATTAGGACTATGATGGTATCTTTTGTGCAGGTATGTGGGCAAAGTTGGCAGCTTGGTTTGTTGCAGGGGGTGTGTGCCTGTTTTAATGCTTCTGTTGTTAGGTCTGTAGTTGCCAGTGAGTATCTGTTTAAGGTTGGGTGGCTGTCTGCAGGCAAGGAGAGGTCTGTCTCCCAAGGCTTCATAGAGTGAGGGATCATCTTTTAGAATAGGCTGTAGGTCCTTATTGATCTGCTGTAGAGGTCTGACTTGAGAGTTGTATGTGGTGACTAGAAACAACTCGCACAGGTCTCAGCAGTTCCAGCCACTCTTGCTCAGAGAAGCAGGAGAAATAGGCTAAGCTGTTAACTTAAGACCATCATTCATGGCAGACATATCTGTAGTCTTAACTTCTGGCAAGGACTGAGAGGAAATAAGCAGTTTATATCTCTGTGAGCCATGCTCATGGTGAATCTTCCATCAGTTACTTGGATGAAGACCCTCCAAAGAAAGCCAAAGGTATTGGGGATTCAATTTCTCTAAGATAGCACTGAACCAATAACTCAAGTCAGCCCTAAAGGATGCTGTGCCCCAACAGGTGCCATCTTTTGTGGGATGTTAAAAAATGGAAAGCCTGACTACTTATCACTTGGCAGCTCAATAAAACTAGATTTGTAGTTCCTTCATGGGGATCTTTTGCCCTTCTCCTGCAGATTTGAGGAGTTGTGTACTTCCTTTTTATTTGGAGGTTATCTCGTCTATCTAGACCAGGAGTGGCCAAACTTATGGAACTCAAGAGCCACACAAGTTGATTATTAAACATTCAAGAGTTGCACTGAGGCCTATAGCCATATATTTTTACCTACTCCAAAATTACTAAGTTTAAAATTCATTGCACTATTTAATTTTATTGTAAAAAGAGAACAAGTATTGATCCTACTAATGTCAGATTCTGCTAATTACTTAAGGTTACCATGAAAAGTAGGCCTATACAGTAAAAACTTAACTGCTGCTTGATGTAGAAGACTGCAGGCTAGTGGCGAGTTTTTTAAAGTCCTGACCATGCTGCACTTCTCCCCACCAGCCTGACCCCCTTCTGAACTCCTAGGCTGGGGCTGCTTTCCTAAACTGATTTGCTGACGTTCTTCTAGGAGCCACAATTTTTCATTCAAGAGCCACACATAGCTCCTGAACTGCAGTTTAGGCAGGCCTGATCTTGACATTTATATTGTACTCATCACTGTAGTATCAGAAAGTTTTGCCAATATTTGGAAAGATTTCAGCTCTAAAAATGTTCCTGCAGCGCAACTGTGATTTTCAACTCATCTGGGTTGTTTTTAATTCATCTCAAGGACAAGGGTTCTCTGTACCTTGAAGTATTTTAAACCAAGATTTGGGGACTTCACTGACTCAATCATAGATTAGGTCTCTATTGCAAGAGAGGGCTGGAGGTTCTGAGGCCTGCATTATGCAGGAGGCCAGAGTAGATGATCATATTGGTCCCTTCTGACCTTAAAATCTAGGCACCTATAAGTAAATGAGACAAAAATAATTAAATAAAGAGGGAAATTATGCTCAAACCATCCTGAAGTGGTACAGATGATAGAGGGGGAAGTATGTGTCCTGTGTTTTGAAATGCCATCCTTCTCTAATTTGTAAAATTTTGTGGGTAGCAATAATTTAGAGTCTTCCATTGAGAAGTAATCTTGTTTAACAATTGCTAATTCTTTCTGAGTCACTGCAGGCATGTACCCCACAGCCTGAGCTCTACAAGCCCAAATCAGTTGCTTTGGGTCAGGCAGGGGTGTTTTATTACAGTGTGGACATATCCTTAAGTGCCTTCTATTGTATAGCACTTAGTAGCACTTCAGCATTGTGCAGTCTGCACTAATAGTACCATCCTAGGGTATTCTTTTACCTCCTGGTAACTGCATGCTGTGCAACTGAAATGGTTTTACTCTTAGAATTTCTGCATTTTGTTAGCACTGTGTCTTCTGTTGGCATGAAAAGATTCAATTGATGGTCTAGGTGTGGCCAAACTGCAGCTTGGGAGCCACATGTGGCTCTTGAATGAAAAATTGTGGCTCCCGGAAGAACGTCAGCAAATCAGTTAAGGAAAGCAGCCCCAGCCTCAGAGTTCAGGAGGGGGTTGGGACGGTGGGGAATTGTGCGGCATGGTGGGGATGGCGGGGAGAAGTGTGGCATGGTTAGGATTTTAAAAAACTTGCCACTAGTCTGCAATCTTCTACAACAAGCAGCAGCTAAATTTTTACTGTATAGGCCTAATTTTCATGGTAACCTTAAGTAATTATTAGAATCTGATATTAGTAGGATTGATATTTGTCCTCTTTTTACGACAAAATTAAAGTGGCAATGAATTTTAAACTTAGTAATTTTGGAGTAGGTAAAAGTATGTGGTTCTAGGCCTCAGGGCGGCTCTCAAAGGGTTAATAATAAGCTTGTGTGGCTCTTGAGTTCCATAAATTTGGCCAGCTCTGGAATAGATTATTAATCTGTGCCTACTTTGGCTCTCATGTTGGTGTAATTTAGTTACTTCAGATTTATACTGAATTAAATTTGACTTGACACCATTTCATTTATTATTGTTCATCAGTATGCCAGGCTTCTCCCCAGGAATTTAAATTGGGGAGGGGGGAGGGGTGTAAGGGCCAATGAGGTGTGAGGCTGTGGTGGTGAAGAGGAGCTACATGGCACCATATTAAAAACTGATCAGTGGTTCATGAATAGGGTTACCAGACGTCTGGCAAAAGGAGGACATGTCCTCCTTTTTACCTTCACATCCTTGATCAGGCAAGCATTTTAAAAATAGATGATTTTGTCCAGCTTTTAACTTATGATGGGTAGCATATTTTTAAAAAATACCCTATGACAGCCAAATTCCTGAGCCCAGCAGAGGGACCATCCTCTAGTGGCTGGTCCCTTTTTTTTTTTTTTTTATCAGAAATCCAGCTAGTTCAGTTGGTAACCCTTAAGTTCAAGGTTGTGGGTTTGAGCCCCATGTTGAATATTTTGATTTTTGGCCTGTTGCTCCCTATGAAAGGACTAAATCAGGAAAAAAACCATAGAAACGCTAATAAAATGAAAGAAAATAAAATATACTGTAAATAAAATTACTAACAGGGATCAATAAAGTAAAACAAATAAAGGGGCACATTTGAACTGAATAGAAACAATTTTTAAGACAAATTTTTTTTAATTGTAAAATGGGCTGCTGTGGAAAATGAAAAATGAGAGGTGAGAACTGCTTTTTTTAAAAAAAAACTTTTTCGGTGCTTTTCAGGTTTATATTTGTAAATTTACTTTTTTAAGTCTCATGAACCATTAGGGTCATGAAAAGCTTTCATTTACTGAAAAAATTCAGTTTTCAGTAAAAGAAAACATTTTGATTTTTTATTTTAAAATAATTTAAAAAACACATGACATTGCATAGTTTTAATGCTGCATTCATTGATCATTACCCATTTCCATCACATAATATGGTAATAACAGTTATATGAACACTACATTTTCTCCATTCCCTCCAATGTCCTCCTTTTTGTACTTAGCTGTCCTCCTTTCCATGATCTGCTATCTGGTAACCTTATTCATGAATGACCATTTTCTTAGATTATCACACAGAGTTGGCTACTGGTCTGGGACCAATACCATTCAACATATTCATAAATGATCAGGTAAAAGGGGTGAACAGTGAGATGGCAAGGTTTGTAAATGGTACAAAATTACTTAAAAATAAATTTGATTATGTTTAAATTTGGATTATTAAATCCAAACGAGACTGTGAAGAGTTTCACAAGGGGATCTTACAAAACTGGATGACTGGACAAGAAAATGGCAGCTGAAATTCAGTGTTGATAAAGTGTTGATAAATGCATATTTGAAAACAGAAACCCAATGATATATATAAAATAATGGGATCTAACTTAGCTGTCACCACTCAAGAAAGAGAGACTTATAGGGTATGTCTACATTGCCCAGAATTTTTTTAAAAACTTTTTTTCGGAATAAGTATTTTGAAATAATTATCTTGAAAAAACTTTTTTTCAAAAATGCAATTTCGGGATAAAGGGACGGCTTGTTGTCCTGAAATATCACGGCTTTTTTTTTTTTCCCCCAAAAAAGAAAGTCTACACTGAACTTTCTTTTTCAAAAATAAAAGACAGTCAGTAGATGAGATAGGGAGGATTTTTCGGAAAAAAAGCCTTTGCCGTATCCCGCGATGGCTTTTTTCGAAACAGCTATCTCAAAAAAGGCTTTTTTTCTATATTAAACCAGGTTTAGCGTTCACGAAAAAGCGCTCCGGTATTTCGAGATACTGGAGTGCTTTTTCGAGAAAGCTAAACCCTTTTTCGAAATAAGAAGCCTTTTTTGAGCTAACTTTTTTTAAAAAGGCCATTGTTGGGACACAGCACAGGCTTTTTTGAAAAATCCTCCCTATCTCATTCATTGACTTTCTTTCTTTTTGAAAAAGAAAGTCCAGTGTAGACTTTCTTTTTTGAAATATAAAAAGATGCGGCATTTCGGGAGAACGGACTGTTGTCCCGAAATGGCGTTTTTTTAAAAAAAAAATTTTTTTGCAATAATTATTTCAAAATACTTATCCTCAAAAAAGTTTTTTTTTTTTTAAATGCCGGGCAATGTAGATGTACCCATAGACCCTAAGGTCAGAAAGGACCATTATGATGGCTTGGCCTCCTGCACAATGCAGGACACTAAACCTCACCCTCTCACTCCTATAATAAATCTCTAACTTCTGATGGAATTATTAAAGTCCTCGGGGGGGGGGGTGCGTGTATATATATATATATATTTGAATTGGAAAAGGTACAGAGAAAGGCAATTAAAATGAGTAGGGATATTGCACAGCTTCCCTCTGAGAAGACCTTAATCAAACTGGGACTTTTCAGTTTGAAAAAGAAATGACTAAGGATGGATCTAGTGGTCTATAAAATTGTGACTGGTATGGAGAAAGCAAATAAGGAAATGTATTTAATATTTTTCATAACATAAGAATTAGGTGTCCCCCAATGAAATTAATATGCAGTAGGTTTAAAACAAACAAAAGGAAGTATTTCTTCCCATAACACTGGGATGGGAAGGGAAGGAGACAACACCATGCTCTGAAATGTTCCTAGTCTCCTTTTGCCAGGGGAAAAAAACAAAACCAAAACCAAAAGCAAACAAACCAAAACCAATAAAACCCCCAAGGGGTCCTGTGGTACTTAAAGACTAACAGATTCATTTATCCCATGAGCTTTCGTGGAGATTGATAGCTCCATGACTGCCTGTTCAGTTCACTCTCTCTGAAGCCCCTGGCATTGGCCACTGTCAGAAAACAGGTTACTGCGCTAGATGGCCATTGGTCAGATACAGTATGGCCATTCTAATGTTGTTATGTAAAACTTAATTAAAACATTAAAAAATTGAGTAGACAAAATATCCAAGATAATTACCTTTCAATGTAGTGATGATGTGAGATAACAACCTTGTCAAATAAAGCATTTTAAAAATCTTGGCCTACTCAGAAATATTTATATAAGCTTCCCAGTCACACATCTAGCTTTCTGGAGCAAAGTCCCTAAAACACAGTGAGATGATAAATTTGTCAGTCTTTAAAAGGGCTACACTAGACTCCTTGTTTTGTCAACAAACAAATATTTCTTTAATGTGCTTGTATCTCTTCTCCATACCTCATTCACCTTGTTGGGCTCCTTGTTGGTACCGCAGGGAGACCCACAGTTCAGAGGTGCTTTCCCAAGAGTGGGGTTACCAGATGGCAGGCAAAAGGAGGACATGTCCTCCTTTTTACCTTCACCTCCTCCATCTGGCCGGCATTTTAAAAACACATAATTTTGTCTGGCTTTTTACTTACAGGGGTTAAAGTATGCTTCAACTCCCCAGAAAACCCTATTGTCAGAGGGAAAGCATTCCAGGGCCCCCTAAAAACAGAAGACTGTTACCTTCATACTGCATTTTCTCCATGTGTCCTCCAACGTCCTCCTTTTCATACTTCCCTGTCCTCCTTTCCATGCTTTGGTATCTGGTACCCCTACACAAGAGTTCACCTTCCAGGGAACAGGGGGACAAAGAGCACCTTGCTCATCCTCCAACTGTTCTTCACTATTTCACTCAATCACCTTTGCTGTGTATGTAGCAGCTGTGGCCAAACTGTGGCTCGGGAGCCACATGTGTCTCTTGAATGAAACAGTGTGGCTCCCAGAAGAATGTCACCAAACCAATTAAGGAAAGCAGCCTCAGCCTAGGAGTTCAGGAGGGGGTTGGGACGGTGGGGAGAAGGGCGGCATGATTGGGGATGGCAGGGAGAAGCACGGCATGGCTTGGATTTTAAAAAACTCACCACTAGCCTGCAGTCTTTTAGATTGAGCAGCAGCTAAGTTTTTACTGTATAGGCCTAATTTTCAGGATAACCTTAAGTAATTATTAGAATCTGACATTAGTAGAATCAATATTTGCCCTTTTTTTACAATAAAATTAAAGTGTGAAATGAATTTTAAATTTAGTAATTTTGGAGTGGGTAAAAGCATATGGCTATCTGCCTCAGTGAGGCTCTCTAAGGTTTAATAATCAGCTTGTGTGGCTCTTGAGTTCCATAAGTTTGTCCACCCCTGGTATATAGTCTCCTCCACACTTTGTGTGACTTGGCTTCTGTGATTTTATGTCTCAGTGGGGGAACTTATGCTGATGGAGGCTGGAAGTCTCTAGTCTCCACAAAATATAGTTACTTTCCCACACACCAGGTCTAAACATTAGTACTTAGACCGCCTCATTATCTGTGATTTCAGGTGTAATGATTACTTAAAATAACAAAAGACTGTACAGAGGCTGACTAAAAACCAAGCACTATTTGACCAGCCCAGTACTTGTTAAAAGATAGAGCTGATTGCTAATCAGATACTGCTTGTACTGGAGAGCCTACCACAACAGTAACATCCCATTTCCCAACTGGGAAGCAACCTGATATGGCAAGGATTACCAGATGTCAGGCAAAAAGGAGGACATGTCCTTCTTTTTACCTTCATGTCCTCCATCTGGCAGGCATTTTAAAATACATGATTTTGTCTTGCTTTTTACTTATAGGGTTCAAGTATGCTGGAATGCTATGGAACACCCTATTTTTAGGAGGAAGCGCTCCAGGGCTCCCTAAAAAACAGAGGAATATGACATTAATACTCCATTTCCTCCATGTGTCCTCCAGTGCCCTCCTTTTTGTACTTCCGTGGCTTCCTTTCCAGGCTTTGATATCTAGTAGCCCTATAGATTTGTTAGTCTTTTAGGTACCACCGGGCTCCTTATTGGCTTTTCTTACTTCTTAATGAGTTCAGTTCAATTCAGTCATTTCCAACCAGTGACTAAATTGGTATATCACTATGTTACTAGCTAGCTGACAACTGTGTGTGGTGGTGGTGGGGATATAGCAGCAGGAGGGGGGTGTTAGGGAAATCCCTGTATGTGAATATTGATTCTCCCCACGTCTCAATGATTCTCCCCTTCCAGTGACTACCCCTGAACATAAAAAATGGGAAATTTTCTTATCCCTTCCCCAAGGCACTGGACTGTTGACCTGATCCTATGTTTTACACCCCCTTGCATTTAGTTTCATTCCTTTCTAGTGTTGTGAGATTTGTATGAGGCCACAAACTTGTGAGCATAAGTGACTCCATCTTAGCACTGTTCCCTTAATATTATTTTAACTTCTAGCCTGACTAACAAAAGTATAGAGCCCCTCTCATCCTTGAACAGTCTATAAGCAGGAGATTAAGGGAACTGCACCAGTCTCAAGGTCACCTATTAATCAACAATGTCTCCTCTTTATTACATTCCCAGGCTCTGAGGAGCCAGCCCGACCTTCTTTCCTAATTCTCCTATCTTATATGAATATGTATGAAAACTATCCCTATCTGGTACTAATAAATGTATTAATCTTGTTTACCTTGAATATATTAACCATTTTTAGATTTCCTTGAATTAAGTTGTTGTACCTGGGTATAAAACCCTTTTAGCACCGGTCCTTCGGGCCGGCCGCACTCAGTAGCTCTGAGTGTCAATAAACTTGTGATTCTTCCTCCTGTTGTCCGGCTCCATCATTGACCAGAGCAGAGAACGAGCTGTTCTCTCAACACTGTACGTTCCCCATCTTCGAAGCATCTGAGGAAGTGGGATCTTCTCCCACGAAAGCTCATGCAAAGAATAAATCTGTTAGTCTTCAAGTGCCACACAACTGCTTGTTGTTTTTTCCCTAGACTAGACTAACACGGCTACCCCTTTGGAAACTGGAGGCAGATGCTGTGTCTGAGTGCAGCAGGGGCTGGAGGGGGGCTGGCAGGGGCGCTGTTTGCACAAGGGGCAGAAAACAAGCCAGCTGGCGCCTCCTGCCTGATCGCCGCTGACTGGTTGCGGGCTAGCCAATCAAGGCGCCAGGAGCAGCAAGCCAATCGGCGACGCTGATCGTTCCGCCCAATGAGCAGTTAGCGCTCCGGCGCGCGCGGCGCTTTGAAGACGGAGCTGCGCCCGCGAAGGCGAGGAACGGTCGTAACGGCCCCTCCCCGGCAGGTGATGGCGGCAGCGCGGGAGGCGGCTCGCGGGGGGCCGGGGTCACCGGAGGGCGCGGCCGTGCTTGCCGCGGGCCCGGATCAAGCGCCGTCGTGTGCACGCGCGCTCGCGGCGTGTGAAACCGGGCGTCCGGGCCGGGCCGAGCTGCGCAGGCGCGGTGGGTGCGACACGGGGAGCCCTGTGGGGCGTGGCGGGGGCTCGCTTCGTGCAGGCCGCTGCTTCCGCCCCGGCTGGCTGGCTCCGCCCTTAAAGAGAGCAAGGAGTCCTGTGGCACTTTAAAACCAGCGGATTTATTCTTCGCATGAGCCTTCCTGGGAGAAAATCCCACTTCGTCAGATGCTGTGGGGTTAAAGGTTGGTTTTAGTGCCACAGAGCCGGGGATTTCCTTGCACCCCTGAGTTTCCCAAAGGCTCCCCCTGCCCCCAGTTGTCAGGTAATACCAGCGTCCTACTAATTTAGTGAGCTCCTCCACTGCCCCCTAGGCACCCCCCAGTTGTCCGGTGATACCAGCGTCCTGCCAAT
>ML682018.1:25618163-25716655 GCA_007922195.1 Podocnemis expansa
CAATTTAGTGAGCTCCTCCACTGCCCCCTAGGCACCCCCCAGTTGTCAGGTGATACCAGCGTCCTGCCAATTTAGTGAGCTCCTCCACTGCCCCCTAGACACCCCCAGTTGTCAGGTGATACCAGCGTCCTGCCAATTTAGTGAGCTCCTCCACTGCCCCCTAGACACCCCCAGTTGTCAGGTGATACCAGCGTCCTGCCAATTTAGTGAGCTCTTCCACTGCCCCCTAGACACCCCCCAGTTGTGAGGTAATTATAACCAGTGTTATACCAATTTAGCAAGCACCCCCCCCAATTTCAAGCCCTGGGGACAAGACTACACAGTGCACTGGGCCACTGCAGGTGAAAAGGTGGCATGTCCAGCTGCAGAAGCTTGCAATTATTGCTACCAGATACCAAAGCCTGGAAAGGAGGACAGGGATGTGTGAAAAGGAGGACGTTAGAGGACACATGGAGAAAATGCAGTATTAATGTCATATTCTTCTGTTTTTAGAGGGCCCTGGGACACTTCCCCCTAAAAATAGGGTGTTCCAGCATACTTTAACCCCTGTGAGTAAAAAGCCAGACAAAATCATGTATTTTTTTAAATGCCTGCTGGATGGAGGATCTGAAAGTAAAAAAAGAGGACATGTTCTCCTTTCACCTGACAGCTGGTAACCAATGTTCCCTCTAAGAGCCTCAGGCAGCTGAGCAACTCGTGTTGCTCACTGCATGGTGCAACCCCCCCCCCCCCTTGCAGGCCGAGTCCTGCTGGCCCCCTCCCCATGGTCCTGCTCCCCTGACAGCTGGTAATTCTACTTGCAGTGCTCCCATTTCTGCTGGTCAAGGGACACTAGCTCAAGCCTATGGAAAACAGAGCAGCTGGCTGCTGGTCACTCAGTGCAATCCAGGTGTGTTTGTGCAAGGGGTTGAGTCAGGCACCAGTGAGGAGACTGTGATGTTATCAGTCTTTCATTGTTTCTACAAGCAAGGGGTCCTGTAGCACTTTTAAAGACTAACACATTTATCTAGCACATGAGCTCTTGTGGGAGAAAATCCCACTTCATCAGACACTTTGAAGCAAGTTTTTCTCCCACTGAAGCTCATGTGATAAATATGTTTATTAGTCATTAAAAGTGCCACCAGACTTCTTGTTTGTTTTGCTCATCCAGACTGAACAGGGCTGCTCCTTTGGAACGTGTTACTTCTAGGCTCTGGAAGTGGCTGTCGGGTAGGGAAGGTGGTGGAGTTGCTGTGCAGTGAGAGGTTGGAGTTGTGATGAGTTTGCTTCTTGAGATGGGTGCTGGGGTTTTTTTGTATTTGAAAGGTGGTAACCCCATCCTACACACCAGCCCAGTGGTTCTCAACCCTTTGCAGGTTGTGATGCACTTGGTGGTATTTTGTGATGCTACAGGACACACCAGACCACTCCCCCACCCCCCAACCATCTCCCTGGCTCTCGATGACACGATGCCATGTGCCAATGCAGTGGTTGAGAACCACTGCTCCTGCCACCAGGTTGCACTGCCTTTTTTAACTGTGCCTTTACTTGAATTGTGAGGCTTCTGTGTGGTGACAAACCCAAGGGCTAACTACATCACTTTGAAGCTGTTTTAATCCAGTACTAAACCTCACCTCAACAAAATACATCACACACCTGGTGCAGGGCCCAAAACTGGGGTGTCCCTCTAATGTGCCACACACCTGTATCTCCCACCCACCCCCACAGAAATGCTACAACCATTCCTCCTTCCCCCCGAAATCCCCGCACAACTGATTGAGATACACCTCTACTGGGGACTTGCACTGGTTAAACAGGAATGATTTAAAATTAATTTTGTTAAACTAGTGCAATTGTTTTCCTATAGAGAAGCGCAAGACAGAGCTGGGGTTTGCACCAGACTAATATAGAATTTAACCCTATTTCAAGCTCAGCTGGTGCAAATTCAGGGGCTTGCTTTTTGTTTTGCTTCTGAATCAGTCCTGGAGCAGCCAGCTATGGTGATTGAATCAAGGCTGTTACTAAACTGCCAGGGTCTAAACTAGACTTGTTTTTTCCATGAGCGAGTTTACGTGATGGCTGTACTGCTGTAGTTCTTAACTTGCTTATCATTCTGGGCCCTGTGTGCATGGCCTGCAGCCAGACAATAGAGAGATACTACCGGTACTTCTGTGGCCCTGAGTATGTTACATGGGTCACAGCTTTGTGCCAATTGTGCCGTTCTTGCCTGTGGATTGAGAGCCAATGCTATCCTGTAAGAAGCTTACTCTGGAAGCCGTACCTCATTGAACGCTTTTTCTATGTCTCCAAACTTTCTCTACTCTTTGGCCTGAAAGTATTATTTGCAGTTTAAGCCTAAAGGGATTTAAAAACCCAACAAACAACACCAAAAAAACCCAAAAAACAAAAAAACCTTATCTTCTCTCTTAGAGAAGACAGGAATTTTACAATATCATCAGCAATTATGGGTGAAACAGAAAGGTGGGGGGGGGTTGCTTGTTTGGGTTTTTTTTTTTTTTTGTTTGTTTTTTTTTAAACTCTTAGAGATGCCGTCTGGTGTTCAGAACTCAAGCTTGTCCTGCAAAGTTCCTGGTCATGACCAATGGTTCCTCTAATTTTTTGTAGGCTGTGTGTGCAAAATTAATTTGTGCAAATTTTTGAAACTGGTATGCAAATTTGTGCACACTCCAGCGAGTGTGGTCAAACTTGCAAGTGCATCAAAGCAAGTGTGTATGATGCAACTAATAGATTAACTTTATTTTGATATGGTGATGGAAATGATAGTATAAATTACAAAACATTATTTGACACATGCTACTTGAAACAGCTTTCTTGAAGTAGCATAAAAATATTTGCACTTTTGAAATTTTTTTTTGTGCATGTTTTATTTTGTTGTGCGCGCAGGTTTCACAACCTGTGTGTGTGCGCATGCTCACACAGCTAGAGGGAACATGGGTCATGACTATGGCTGTTCACAACTCTGAAGAAAAATGTTGCTTTGGTCGTGGTAGTTGTCTGTCGTAATTCTTCGTGATGTTACTTCTTCTGGTAGAGAAACTTTTTTCCTGGATCTTCAGGGCAATTCTGCTTTGAAAATGGACCGTAAAAATGGTGGTATGAGGTGCCATGTTAAATAAATCAAGATTAGTTAAGCAACACTTTCATTTTTCTAACTACAAGTTTGGCAAATTCATGTTTTGAATTAAACAAACAAACAAACAAAAAAAAACCTCAGAGCCAAAGCATTCTCCAGTCAGAATTTTGTTAATTTTAAGTTAGTGTCTGTGATCAAGGCCACAATTCTGTTGCACTGTTGTCTTGTTTACTGATCAATTTTTCCACTATTATCATGGTTTTTCCCAGGCTAACAACACTAAAAAAGCAATACACTTTAGTCAGTCAAGTAAATAGATTTGATTCTGAATACGCAAGTCGAGCAGATCTATTGAATGAGGTGGTGGCATTTTTGACATAACTTTATTGAGTAGAATTGTACTTAAAGCTTTGTCTTGAGTTTGTGAGGGGAAAAATGCTATGTGATAGCATTTCTGAAACAAACCAGAGCAAGCCATTTTAATTGCCTTAGCCCAAGTGCAGCCATCCTAGTGACCTTGGCTCAAGCAAAAGCATTTTGATGTTATTTAGCAATTTCAGCTGGTCAGCTAGAAAAGCAGGAACAGCAGCTGAAATACCAGTCCAATGGTCTTTCCTGTTTTTCCTTGCTCTAAGCCCTATATGGTAGTATCATACAAGCCCCTTTAACCAGTAATATGCAGCTTTGAAGCATATTATTAGCCTTATTTGGAACCTTTGATGTAATCCTCTAAGGTAGGGGTGTGTGTGTGTGTGTGTGTGTGTGTGTGTGTAAATACCATAAAAAACGGTCCCTAGAGGCTGGCCACACCCAGGAGCTCTTGGTGCCAATAAACCTGTGACTCTTCCTCCTGTTGTCCAGCTCCTTAATTAACCAGAGCAGAGAACGAACAATTTCTCTAACAAGTTATATGAAAAATACAGGGTTAATTATACTTTTAAAAGTTATACTTATTCCCACTTGGCTTCTTAAAAAAAAAGAGATGCACTTTGTTGTTAATCTTTCCTGTTATGAGGGCTAACAAAATTTTTTTTTCTTCTTCACATTTTCCTTTCATTATATTTGACATTTTTTGTGCATGGGAGAAGACACGGGGAGAAGGAAATGAAATGGAAGTTTCTTTAAAACTGCCCTGAATAAATAAAGATGAAATCAAAAATATTTTCAGTGAAATTAGTAATCTTAAAGTGACAGAGAGAGAATGGCCACTACTCATCTGAAAATGACTGAGCAAGAGAATGGCCAATACAATAAAAAAACTGAAATCAAATGTGAAAGCATGTGTCCAGCTCATCAGAATAGTCTTCGTCTTGGTCTGCAAACTCCAAGAACTCCTGCTCACCAGATTTTACAACTACCGCCATTGCAAGCATCTGATTTCTTCGGAGAAGAATATTACTCTTCAAAAAATGTTTACAAGTTAGGGGAATGGAGCATAACAACTCTTAAAGACAATGTTATTCCCACAGGGAGGCAACTTCCTCGTACCCCAGACTGCACAAATCAACAAGGGGAATTGGTACTAGAGGTTTTAAAGGACCATGAGTTAGTGAATCAGAGTGATATAACAGCTGTAATTGGGCCTAGTCATTCAGAATGTGAGAGGGTTAAGTTACAGACTGATGCTGACTTGTTGGAGAAACATATGAGGGAGGAGCCATCTGGAAAGACTGATGCCTCAAATGGATGGGTTTACACTAAGAAAAAAGATTCTGTTCATCAAGGTGTGCAGCTGCCTGATCGCAACCACAGCACCTCTGCCATTAACGAAAATGGCAAGGAGGTGGCACCATCTCTAAGTGAGGATGAGGTAGGATGTCTTTTTTTCCATTGTTTAGAGCTGGTATTGTATCTTATGCAGATGATGGTCTTTTAGACTTGCTGTTTTAACACTATCATAAACATCCAGCTTTTAGGGGGAAAAGTCCAATAGTTTTGAAGACACCTGGGCGTGTCTGTCGAAAACGTTAAACAGTCTCATTTGTAGTAGCCTACGAAATTTGACAATGCAACATTGAAATGCTACCTCTAATCTTAATTTTTGCTGACCAACGTCATCAGTAGTTTCAGTACCAGAAGTTACTGGTGGCTGTGGGAGGTGTCCCAAGTCATAGGATGCCCACCACGGCAATAAGTGACATGAGAGTTGCCAGGACATGGGAGGACTCTGAGATCTACTTTGCTTGGGTCTCAGGTTTTGAGCAATTCTCTTTGTCAGTACTGGAAGTCAGCTAAGTCCTTTGAATCAGTAAGAGTCCAATTAGGCTATTTAAACTTTTTAAAGTCATTATCTGTTTTTTCAAAGCCCATTTTGACTAATCGAAGGGCTTGTGTACGCACACACTGCTGTAAGTGCGCTGCCATAGTGCTTCAGTTCAGATACTACCTACACCTGATGTCTTACGTACTCCAGGCAGTAGCTAGGTTGAAGGGTGAATTCTCTAATCAACCTAGTGCTGTCTGCCTCGAGGTTAGGTCTGTTTATCTCAGGGGTGTCAAACTCATTTGCTGTGGTGGGCCAGACTGGACTTAAATGTACTTTGTTTGGGCTGTGTCAACCATCGAAATACTATGGTGCACTCATGGCATTGCAGAGTGCTGTGTATGTGAAACTGCGCCTTGTGATACCTCTCTCTGAGGGGGAGAGCGTGGTTCCATGGAGCACAGTCATGGACCGAATGAAAGAAGTTCATGGGCTGCATGTTTGACGCCCCTGGCTTAACTGCATTGATTGGAGGTGTGGATTTTTTTCACACCCCTGAGCAATGTTATACCAACCTAATTTCCTAGTGCAGACCGCATCTTAGTCAGGATGAAGTACTTGATATATGATGTGATAAAACACCTTGTATGTTGGGGGTTTCTGTGTAAAACCTGCTCAAGAGTTCTCTGTCTGTTCAACAGCTTTGCAAAGAAGTTTATATTCTTTATGTATTCTAGGAAGATTTTGTTTTCAGTTTATTAATAGTAAACCTCTCAGTCTATGCCCTTTACAGCAAGATTTACAAGAAAGAGTTGAACTTCTGCAAAATTCTCCAGTGCCAAATTGTTTCACTGCTACTTCAATGAACAGGAGACGAATAAGTCAGACACCAGTTCAAGGCAAGTAATGGTTTTATTGTATATGATATGTAATATATTTTTGTTTAAGACGCACTTGTCCATTAGTTTGCTAATGTATGTGTGCTTGCATTATATCGTAATTCTTGTGCAAGGTTAGAGTGGGTGTGAAGAACATAGACTATCGTTTTGCAATTACAGATAACTGTTGCTCATCCCAAACTTATCCGGGTGCCTATTTTCATAGCTACAGGGTAACTAGACTGTTTTAAACACAGGTTACATATCCAACTTTTGGGGAATAAGAGCATTTAAACTGCTTCTCATTATTCTCATCAGTGTACTGTATTAGAACAAACAATAATACAAAATAACTAATCAGTTAAATTGACCATATGGTGGATCACTTGACCTTCATTCCCCTTTGAGGACTTATCCCCCTGGAAAACGTTGTAGCATGCAGTCCCCATTCTCTCATTTCAGGTTTTTTTAATGTAATGGACCACGCTTCCATAGAAAAGATGCCTTTCCTAGCACGGTAGCTGTGCCAGGTGCCTCTTCAGTAAAGGCAACCAAACCTAGTAGGGATACACACAAACACATGTGTTTTCATGTCCTTACAACAATTTGTTATATAAGTTGGAGAATAGATAATAGGACTTCTCTTTTCTTTATCCCTTCTTGCTAGTTTCTACACAGTATATTTTCTATTGCTGTCTAACCTAGTTTAAAAGGATTTACAGGGTATCCGAAGAGGACAAGTCCACACCTTAATGGATTTAGCTATTTGAAGCTTTTTCCCATTGTATAGTCTTTCTGCCTATCTTTAATTCCATTTATTGTGGTGGAGCACAGCTGACTGTTAAATTTGAAATTCTGCTTTCTCTCACTTTTATAAAGTTCTGGCAGACTGAAAATATTGCTGACATTGTGGTTTACTGGCCTTGGCCCTTTAATGATCATTCTTTGCTGCTTCTAAAAGAGGTGTCTGAAATAAGCAACGCATTCTTTTTGTTCTGATTTTAAAGATATAAAAGCAGGATATTTTCATTTAAAATTCCCTTTGATCTGTTTTCCCCATCTACTATTGCTCCTGATAAGTGATTGGGAAGGAGGGCTTGGCTTGGCTTGGCTTTGTTGCTAATTGAATACAAAGCAGGCGGTTCCCTTGCTGCTTTTACCATGCTAATAAGTGACTTTTTGCTCATATCCTAATTGTCAGTGCTCTTTATGAGCCTAATCTTATTCCTATTGAAGTTGATGCTGTTAACTCCCACTGAAGATGGGGCTCCAGGAATTTATGCTGAGTGACACTAGGGCTGTGATTGTGCTGTGTCCCTTGAATCTGCACAGTTCTGTGCATTGCTGTCACAATCCTTTCCACTCCTGACACTTCACTTCCACCTCATGCACGCCCTCTGCACGAAGTTTCCAAGGAGCTTGCCTAAGGATGCTGGTCTCTGGCAGCCTTACACACTGCCTGCAAAGGGAGCATTGCGGCCAGCCATGGGGCTTTCCTAGCCCTCTTATGGTGCTGCAGTGGCATACAAGGGGTTGGATAGGGAGAGAGAGAATCCATCCCCAGGTGTTCTTTTGCTCATTTAACTTCAACCTTGTTTGAGTTATGCTAAAGTACAGGCCGTTGTTGCTGTTCTCAGGTGGCCACAAGAAAGACTTTAAACAATGTGTTCTGGGAGCTTGGCTTTCCCATATTGGCACTGGATCTGGCCTGCCTTTTTTTGCATATCCACATAGTTGGCAGTCTCCATTGTTTCTTGTTAACTGGTTTTCTCTTTTCATGACTAGGGTTGAGTGAGATGAATATATCGATGATGATGATTAACAGGATAAAAGGCTACCAGTGCACTAACGAAGATATGGAATTTCTCCGGCACATCAAAAACCAAGAACAAGCACAGATACTGAAGGCAAGGTTGTCTATATTTTATTATTCGTCTTAAAATGTAAGGGTCACAAGGGTCAATTTTGTCATCCTTGTGGTCTAATTAAACTGGGGAGAAGGCACAAAGAAACACTAGTCATTTTGTAATAGAGCAGATTTTCTAATCATATAGGCTTTAAACTTCTGGTATCAATTTGCTGCCATGCAGATATATTCTTTCATTGATTGCATGTACGCATTCCAGTCTTGGTGTCCAGAGCTATGAGCACAATCATTGGGAATTTTGCACAGAATCACAGAAGATTAGGGTTGGAAGAGACCTTAGGAGGTATCTACTTCAACCCCCTGCTCAAAGCAGTATCAACCTTGACTAAATGAGTCCAGCAAGTGCTTTGTCAAGGCAGACCTTAAAAACTACCTGCTGGCCTAGATTACCCATTTGAGTGCTTCACTATCCTAGTGAAAAAAATCCTTCCTAATATCCAGCCTAGACCTCTCCCGTTGCAAACTGCTCCTTGTTCTGTCATCACTGTTAACAGCCTAGCTCCATCATCCCTGGAGCCCTCCTTCAGGTAATTGACAGATACCAGCAAATCCCCCTCACTCTTCCCTTCTGCAGGGAAGCCCAGTTCCTTCACCGTCTCCTCTTAAGTCATGTGTCTCAGTCCTCTAATCATTTTTGTTGCCCTCTGCTGTTACTCTCTTTGGTTTGTCCACACCCTTCGAGTACTCCAGATGCAGCCTCTTCGGTGCCAAATAAAGGGGAATAATCACTTCCTTTGATTTGCTGGCAATGTTCCTGCTAATGTGGCCCAATATGCTATTAGACATCTTGGCAATAATGGCTCGCTGCTGACTCCTATGCAGTTTCCTGCCCACTGTAACCCTCTGGTCCTTTTCTGCGTAACTGCTGCTCATCCAGTCCATCCGCAGTCTGTAGCAGTGCGTGGGATTCTTCCACCCTAAGTACCAGACTCTGCAGTTGCCTGTGTTGAAGCTCATCAGACTTCCTTTGGCCTAGTTTCCAATTCATCTAGGTCACTCTGTAGCCTGTTCAATGTACCTCTCACTCCCAGCTTAGTGTCATCTGTAAGCTTGCTGAAGGTGCAATCCACCACATCATTTGGATCAATAACAGCGATGCTGAACAAAATTGGCCCCAGCACCAGCGTCTGGGGCACTTTGATACCGTGTGCCAACTAGCCATCAAGCTGCTGATCACTTCCTATTGAGCCCAATGAGCTAGACAACTTTCTCTCCACCATACAGTTCAGTCATCCAACTTACACTTCCAGTTCTGGCTGGCAAGAATTCTGTGGCAGACTATATTAAAAGCTTTGCTAAACTCAAGGTGTATCACGCCCACTGCTTTCCATACCTCCACACCTAGTCATCTCATTATAGAAGGCAATCCCATTGGTTAGACATGACTTGCCATTGGTGAATCCATGCTGACTGTTTCTGATCACCTTCCTCTCTTCCCATCTGCTTTAAAATGGATTCCTTGAGGATCTGCTTCATTATTGTACAGGGGACTGAGGTGAGACTGACTTATCTTTAGTTCCCCAGCTCCTCCGCTTTCCCTTTTTTTTTTTTTTTTAAGTTGGGCACTAGATTTGTTCGGAAACTCCCCCAGTCACCATGAGTTTTCAAAGTTAATGGCTCTACAGTCACATCAGCCTGCTCCCTCTGCAGCCTTGGATGGGCTGCATCTGGCCCCATGGACTTGTGCATGTCCTGCTTTTCTAAAAAGTCCTGAACTTGATGTTTCAGCGCTCGGAGCTGCTCACCACCTCCCCATTCTGTGCTGCCCAGTACACTGTTCTGGGAGCTGACCTCTGAAGACTGAGGCAAAATAAAAACATTGAGTACTTTGGCTTTTTCTAAATGATCTGTCATCAGATTGCCTCCCTCATTCAGTAGGGGGCCCCACTTTCCCTTACCACCTCCTTTTTGCTAACATACTGATACCCTTTATTCTCGTGCTAGCTGCAACTCCACTTGTGCTTTGGCCTTCCAGATTTCACCCCTGCTATCTTTTTATATTCCTCCCTAGTTATCTGTCCAAGCTTCCACTTCTTTTAAGCTTCATTTCAGCTCAGCAAAGATTTCTCTGGTAAGCTAATCTGGTCATTCGCCTTATTTGTAGAGCTCTGCAGATACAAATATGTGAATCCATATCTGATGTGCATCCTCAAGAAATGGTCCATGGATATCCTTGTTGCATCCGCGGATGTGGATATAATGCGGCTATCTGCAGAGATTCACATATTTGCAGGGCTCTAGTTCTGTGAAGATAAACATGTGGACCTGCATCTGCAAGAAATGATCTGTGGATATCCGTGTTGTATCTGTAGATGTGGATGTAATGCAGATATCCGCATAAGGGCTCTACTTATTTGCTATTCTTTCTGCATATGGAGATGGTTTGTTCCTGTGCCCTCAGTAAGGTTTCTTTAAAGTGCAGACAGCTGTCTTGGGTTCCTTTCACCCTCATATTAGTCTCCCAAGGATCCTGCCCATCAGTTCTGACAGGGGGTCAAAATCTGATTTTTCTGAAGTCCAGGGTCCATATTCTGCTGCTTTCCTTTATTCCTTTTGTCAGGGTCCTGAACTCTATCATCTCATGGCCACTGCTCTTGTTAGGGCAGTTCTGCACTCTGTGTTTCTTTTGTATGGAGAGATGAGTAAAACTTTAAAAATACAGCAGTAGTCAGAGGATTGATTTAGAATGTTTTCAGCATTTCACAGGTTCAGATCCAGCAGAAGTTACCATCTAACAGCAGTCTCTAATTCATGTGAAATAATTTTGGTCTTTGGACAGGTAGTTTGCAAAACCATGTGTCCTGACACTGGTTTGCACCCTGGTTAGCAGTCTCAGAAAAGAGAGGCAAAAGATTAGATGGGCACTCTATCCCTTGTGCATTAGAACCAAGGCAAACTAGCAGGACAATTTGGGAAGCTTGCATTAATATGGATAATGGAGAACTTCCATCTCCAAGGATGTCGATGTGGTGGGAGAAAGTGTGTAAACAACTAACTGGTTATAAACTGCTTGATTGATGTTGGCAGAATGGAGAGTACAGGAGAGCATGAAACAGCTTAGCATGGTTATAATTCTAACACTAAGCTTTTTGCGCACAGACTGTTCACTGTTACATTTGGATTTAAATCATTAAAATAACTTGGAGCATCTTGCCAACTGATTTTCAATTGAAATCACTGAAATCTGCAAGGCTAGAAGAGAATTTGAAGGGTCATGTTGTCGTCTGTAACCCAGTAGTGTTTGTAAAGTAAAACAAAATAAAGCTTGTAACTTAAATATTGGCCATCCTAGGCTAATGCTGACAAAGAGGTGAAGAAAAGTTCCATAAATATGTATAAAAAATATAAGCAAAGTATTTGCTGTACTGACTGAAGAACTGGCTTGGATGGTTTATTTGATTTTTTTTTTTTTTTTTTTTTTTTTTTCAATTTTAAAAAAGGGTTTGGGGGGGGGGGGGGTTGGTGGTGGTTTGTCTTTTTTAGTTCGTATGTATTCCTAGAAAAGGAGGTTGACGTATTTTTGTACACTCCAGGTTACTTTTTTCCCATTAAGTTTTCACAAGCTGAACATGCTTTGTACTTTTTCTATACTGCTTGAAAGAAGTATTGTGTGTGATACTAAGATCAAAACTGCTTTTACAGGCAAAATATTTACATCTACAAAAGAAACTAAGCACCACGGTTCAGACGAAGGAACTGCTTTTGGCACAGCGAGAAAAAGTGCAGGAAGAGATTGTACAAATGGTAACTGGCGCACTAAGTATAAACTACACTGCAAGATTAATGCTGCCTTTTTTTTGTTTCTTCAGTTCAAATAATAGTTTCTTTTATCAAGTTGATAGGCCTGTTTAATAGTGTCAAGCTTTCTGAGCTCTACATTCCCAGAGTATCTTCCTATATATGCAGGGGGTAGGAGTTCCTTGTGGTGCTAAACAGTGACCTCTTTATTAAAAAAAATAAAAAAGGCACTGCGACCTTTGGAGGGACAAACAAGGAATCCTGTAATGCTTTTAAAGACCAACAGACTTATTTATTGCATGAGCTTTTGTGGGCACAATCCCACTTCATCAGATGCATGAAATGGAAAATGTTGCATGTTGGTTGTATTTTTATACATTATATAGAAAAGGGTGGGTGACAAGGTCAATACACAGGTCCAGAGAGAGAGGCTCTGATTCAGGAATCCAAAAGTTGTGTGTACAAGAGTGCTGGTGGTTAAGCATATGCAGAACCCTTAGGTATGTTGTGATCTTCCTAGTTGTAAGTTATGTAGCATCAGGCTGGATCAGAACTTAGATATGGTTGGTCTTAGATACAATTGGTATTCAATACTTCCTACTTGTGGGAAGTAGTGTTAACAGATTCAGAAGTGGCATCATCTTCTGAATCAGTCACTGCTGAAAAAGTAACAAAGCATGGTGCTAGATACCATTATGCTGCTGTAGCTTATGCTTTTCAGATGAGATATTATAACAAAGAAGTGAGTGCGTGTGGTTATTTTAAAATCACCTGACTGTCTTTACAGTAATAGGAGTCTTAGTGTAGTATCCTGATCAACTTCTAAATTCTTAACTTCAGAGAAAGTTCTCTTAAACACTTATGTAGTGCTGCTGCTAAACTGGTACTGTGTTCCACGCCAGAGGTGGGCACTCTCCCTATATAATATTTGATAGGTAGCCTTTGCCCACTTCACAAAAGCAATATGAGATTTTAGTTACTCTACCTCTATAAAGCATTTTGTGTTAAAAGTCCTACTAATTTTGTTGTTAATGCAATCAGGTAAGAATATGTACATGTTTGAGTTTACTGCAAAGAGATTATGAAGCCAGTTTACAGCACCTCTTGGAGTAGATCTATCAGTATGTTTTGAGTGTCATATTCTACCAGTATATATTTGTATTCATACATATTAGTTATCTGGACACATGAAGCCTATTGATTTGTGCAATAACTTTTTCATTGTTTCACTGTTAATGAAACTTGGTTCTTCTGCTGTCACTTCAGAAAACATCTTATGATAGAACAGTCCAACTTGGAAGAGCCTTTCTGTGTAATAGAATGGATCCTGCTGCTGTAGAAGCATTGCCACCAGAAGCTGTGCTTGGGCAGTTGAATCCTGTCATGCTGCAGCATTTTCAACAGCGAGAGAGGGCTGAACTTCAGGCACTTAAAAAAGAGCTAAAGAAGTTAAAACATTCCATCACCCAACTGCCTCAGAAACAGGGAACAAGGTAGAGGAAACCAGCAGGTTTAGAGAATTTTGGTGGCAGGAATCTTCTAACTTGCACTCTAAATGTATAACTTCATTCTGTATAAAAAACATGACTGGAGTAGGACTGTGATATATTGTAGGCTAAAACATATTCCCCAGCCCTCCCCCTCCACTTGAAGCTTGAGGAGTTTAGCTTTTGAACCATTACATTTTTATGTTCATGACTTAACATGTGAAACAGATTTTAGAAAAGCCATCTGTATAAAGAGCAATAAAAGATGCAAATAATTATTTTGTCTTAGTTTTTAGTTCACTTTTAAAAGCAACTTTGGCTCCATGTTTCAAGCAGCCATGATAAATTAAAGGAATGCAAAGAAGAAACTAAGAACTGTGCTGGGGTCAATAGCATGTCTGTACAGAGTTCTGCAGAAGTAGAAAACTTTGAACTGCAAAGAACTCTGTCCATATGAATGTGAATATTGGGGAATTTAATCTGGGCAATTACTGATCTCAGGGCTTGTTCATGCTGTCACAGTCTGGCCCCTAGACTTGCATTTCTTAAGGTAATTGTACAATTTCTCTCCATTTTGATTTGATGTCTAAATGCTGCTCTGGGTGCATTCCCATTAAAAGTTTGAACATTGCCCTCCCACTTGACAACCTTTCAGGAGAGATATGCTGTATACTGGAAGATAAGGAATGTCTTTTCCTGTCACAGATTGTAGGTGCCCACAGGAGTCTGTACATGCAGCTCCCTTTGATTTCATTGTGCCTGGCTCAGAAGAGTTGTTTGCCCACTTGGTGAACCCTTGGAACATCTAATTTTACATAACTAGATGCTCAGTTAATGAGCACATTCAAGCAGTGCTTTTCCAGTTCACAGGTGTGAATTTCACTGCATTTACTTAGACTTTTTGCCAATAACTGGAATAAGCAGTTTGGACTGAGCTGAGTTCATGACCACTGTTAATTGGAGTTACACCTGTTCTTTAAAAAAAAGTTCTTATTGTCCCCTTCTTCACCCTGTCCTCCTGTTTTTCAATACCAATTGATTTAGAGGGTGTAATTCCATAAAGGGGTTCCAAAGGCCATCAGAAATAGGAAGCATAGTTGGCAAATGTTGTGTTTGTCTTCCAGGCTTGAAAGAGAGACGTGTAAACAAGGGATACAGGGAGCAGAACAGAGCGTACAGCAAGTACAGGTAAGTTATGGTGTCTTATAGTCCATCTTGGTTAACCACTCCTCCTAAGTGCCTTGTCTTTCTAGAGCACTGTGTGCAGAACGCTCAATGAAATAGAATCGACTGGGTTGGGAATAAGATGAGGGTACAGGGCGTTCAGAGTAGAGACTTTGTGAAAGAAGTGGGTTTGATGAAAAGATGACAAGTGATAGTCCATGGAAAGTGAGAGATTATACTAATGAGTGGCATTAGCAAAGATGCAAGGGTTGAAGACCTGTTTCTCCACTCACTAGCTCACTCCTACAAAACTTGAAGGTTAAAGCTTTGCTGCTTTTTGTAAGCAGTGACAGCAAAGCTGCTGCTACAGGTAGAGGATTTGCAAATCTTTAGCACAGGTTTCAGGAATTTTCTGGCTAAAAAAAAAAAAATCTGATCATAGCCGAGACACTTCTGCAGGACCCTCAGTTGCTAGTTTGTGGTAGAGCTCCAAACTAGAGTAAAGCTTTGAGAGAAGCAGTGGTGAACAATTTTGTTAAGTTCAAATATTTGGACTGTTACAGATTGGTAGCAACTTGGGTTCAAGTTTTTCTTCCACATGGAAGAACCTTTCAACTGATCACTAGAAATGAGTAACCTAGAAGTGCAGAGCCTTTGGAACCTCTGGTTACATTGCACTTTCTTCCTTTATGGCCTCATACCTTCTGTTGACACTTAAAAGCAAACAGTAACATGAACTGTGTGTGTACCGTGTTACTTTGATGTTTGGAATTCTAATAACTGGCTGCTCTTTCCAAACTCCTTTTGGTATTTAATTATCTAAAAATCCTGGTACATTCCCTACCCACACCATTCGCATTAGCTGCTGTACTCTGTCAGTGGACTTATTCATCTAGATGTACGTAAACGGTTACATTTTTTTTCCCATCAGGAGGAGGTGGAGAGCCTGCAATGTGAAGTTGAAGCAGCACAGTCAAAACTAGCAGCAGTTCAGGTCAGTCAGGAATGGTGGTGCAGTGTTTTTCACAGGGGTGAAACTGTGGCATAGGAAAGAATGAATACAGCATGCTAGGACAGTTGGACGCTGAAGTCAATGGTCTATAATGCAAGGTGGATGTTCTAAAAGTTCTGCAAATACATTTTTTTAGGGTGAACTCTAGCCAAAGTCTAGGTGCTCAGATACCACTGGGGAGGTGCAATAATAGTGACTATGGCTGAGCTTTATAATTTAGCTGGACCACCGTGCTCTGCATGTCAGCTGCCAGCCTAGTGTGTTGGGATTGTCTCAGTAATTTTCAACATTGGTTATGAAATGTATATTGATCAATCCTAGAAAGCTTGCCTGTGTAGCATGATATAAATTTACCCTTAGCAGTATTAGCTAATATCCACAATAATATATAAAATAAACATGTAAAGTCAAATATTAAATAAATGTTAATTTGAAGGGTGATTGCTTTTGAGAAGCAGGGGGCTCACCATCCTTCTATGGACTCTCCTCTGTATCATTGCCCATCAGCACTCAGAGCAGGTTGGAAACATACTGAAATTCCCATAGAATTATTAACATTAGCATCCCAGTGTTTGCAAAGTTAGCTACAGGAGTCACAATTCCCTGCATGTCACAAAAAACTCTCTAATATACTTAATTTCTAGTCTTCAATCATAAGACGTGTCTAATTTTAGCTAGTGTTTAACTTTTCTTCTTTTAGGAACGGCTGTGTAAAACAAGACTGGAAATAGAGAAGTTACATGCTTTGAAAGAGACAGCACCTGTTTCTCAGTCACTGGAGAATGACAATGATTGTCTTAAGAGAAGACTTAACAGAATCTTGCGAAGAACAGATATCTTTTTAGAAAGGGAAAAAATAATAGAAAAATTTAGTTTTTTAGATTGAAGGCAACAATGTGATCCCTTAGAGCTAAGAGGGGTTTAGTGCTGCCAGTATGTATGCAAATCTCTGCCTGGTGGGTGAGTGAATCTTCCAGATTGTGTTAACTGTCAGTGTTAAGTGTGTGAACAAAAATGTGGCATCAGTAACACTTAAGATGCAGCCAGAATCATGAAAATAAAATTAGATAATTGCTGTTTAGAGAGGTAAGTGATGCTTGTTGATCTTGCAACAGTTTAAAAACCAACTTCCAGTGTAAATCCACATTTATGCTTTGGTGTTCTTCTAAAGTTAAGATGCTGTCAGGTGCCCAAATGATCAGATCTGAAAGAATGAATCATGGTGATCTTTGATAAGGAATGTCAAAGCCCCTGGGTATTATGCACCCTGGAGGAATTATTTAAGCAGGATCTACAGAGCTACCAATTTATATATGATACATAAATTATTCTTTAATATTAGTGGAAAGAGTTTTTAGGAACCTGCAGGATTGTTTCTTAGACTAGACTCAGCAAGTGGAACAATCCTAGTGTCACTTCGTCTATACAACTGAACTGCGTGGTGTTTTGTACTACACAATCGAAGAGGGGAATAAAAGCCTTTCCCCACCACCATTTTGACTGTCAGCTGTTTTAAAGGTAGTCAGTTACTTACACCCCACAGCAGGATTTCTACATGAAGTAAGACACATTCAGCATCTTAGAATAAACTTTTTAGAAAATGTGAACTTAATGGAAAGTTTCTAGTGAGGAATCCAAATTGAAAGTGACTGAGACATGTGCTCATGGGTTTCTTTTGGCATTAGCAATAACAGGAAAATGTGAGAAATGAGTTAACTACCATCAACCCCCCTCTCTTCCTATTCTTAAATGTAGCATGGAGGATGTGTGCTACACTAACAGACTTGACTCCTACAAGGAGAGGGAACTCAAGTTACTAAGCTCCCAAATATGCTTTGGGGGAGCATACTGCAGTGCTACCTAAAATAAATCTACCCTCTGAAAACAGTTGGAAGCTTTCTAGTTTTAGACCTAGTACTAGTTGTCAGGAAAGAAAAGGATATACTCCTTATCCTCTTGCAGGCTGCACTAATTTGTTGAAAGTGTTCCACAGTCATTCTTGAGCATGAGCAATATGTACAATTTATTTAAAATACATAAAAATCTCACTATTTGTACAATCTAAAGTCTAGCAATATATACAAATACAGAGTACATGCTGAGGTAAAGTACATTCTGGGAGAATATCTGAGCCATTTTCATTGGAAAGAAAATACAATTTTTTTAATATCAGCTATTCCTGTAAAGAAATCCCTCTGTGTACATCTAGTTTTACTGCACATGGAACAAAGCCACATGTTGGACAATTGTCAAGGTAGGCCAAAAAAATTAGTTTTACATTCAAGAATCAATACAGGCCATTTGCTCTATTTTATGCCTACTGTTGCCAGATAATTCTGGCACAGTGAAAGACTGGGCTAAAACATGTTAAATTGTCCATTTTGCAGGAAAAAATTAATGTAACTCAAATTCAAGGTGCACAGCATGAAAAATGTTTTTAAAGGCAGTAAAATCAACAACTTGAGTTTTTCTAAACCCTTGAGCTTTTTTAAACACTAACATCCAAAGCAACTGTACTTGAATTAAAAATGAAGTCATTACTGATTTAATCAACTGTATTGTTTCTATAAACACACTCAGAACAATTTTGCTTCTAGATGTTTCTTGAATGAAGTGGACATCTGCCTTTAAGTGAATTTATTCAGAACTGCTTTCAAGTGTTTCCATTATCTGTTACTTGTGCGTGTGCTCCAATTGGTGTGGCTGAGAAATAGCTGGTAGACTCCGCTTTTCATCTAGCAGATGCTCGAAATCTTTACTTTCTCCTCTTTCTTTAAAAATAGTCTAATGGGAGAATGCTTTGTATTCACTTTTGACAATCCAATATTTAAATTGCATTGGCCTAAGCCTGTCACTTTTTATTCAGAATAGTAAGAGCACAAGTCTCCAACCTCCTGAGTTATTATTAAACAAATAAATGCATTTAGGAACATATCACCAAACGACAACTGTTCCCACAGCTGCTGATTGTACTTTGAACAACTTATTTGTTTCATCCTTCCACTAAACATAGAATGGACTAGTACAGGTAAGTAACAAACTTTCATCAGAATGTTGATGCTTTAGAGGCCACAGAGACTTAAAAGTATTCACATTAAGAGGCCAATCCCACAGAACTTAATTCCTGACATTTTATTGATGGAGAGAGTTTGCAGGATCAGGCCATAACAGTGTATAGAATTCTGTTTACTGTCACAAATGTGATTGTTCTGTACCTCAGTAACAGAAGAAAAATAAGTTATGTATCACATTTTTGTAAAAAGTATCACTGTAATTTGCAGAAAGAAGGTACTACATACTACTTAATAAAATTTTTACATTGGGGAGTGGCACCTTTACCAGCATTTAGTTTATATTTAGATGATGTACTTACAGGCCATGGACAAATACCAAGGCTCGTTTGAATTATCCATAGTCCTGGACTAATGTGTTTGCAAGGCAGCACACACTGATTTATAAATTCTTTCAATATCCTCCTAACAGTGCCATCATGCTATTAAAATAAAGTTAAACAAGTTCTTCTTTAGTCATCCTTTCTACTTAATGAAAGAGTTGTGCTTTGTTTTTACAAGAGAAATGTGTTATTGAAGAAAACAATTTATATTTACCATCTTAAATAGCATCCAGAGATATTTTAACGTTCATTGGGTAAGATTTAAACTAGACTATGGGCTTTCTGTCTCAACTACATGTAGGGAGAAGTAGATGAATCTCCTTTCATAAGTGTATTTGGCTGTTAAATGCAGCACAGCTTTCATTCTAAAATAAAAATACTGCAGTGAAAGTTAAAGCAATCAAGTATGTGATGAATCCAAGGGGTTACATAGTGGCATCTAAATCGTAATTCTTTTGTTAAGATTTGGGTATTTTCACCTTTCATTCTAGTGACATACAAGCCCAGAGGACCAAATTTTCAAATGCACCTGTGCTAAAACATACACGTATATACACACACGCATTATACCTGCAAATACCCTGAAGTGTACCGCATATGCACAAACCATTTGTGTGCTTATGCTAGGCATGCATGTACATGCAGGTGTATTTTTCTGCACAGGCTTCAGAAACTGTCCCTTTATCTTAAATGTTCTCTCCAATACGTGCCTACTAGTTGAACAAACTGGTACAAGTTCTTTAAAAAAAAAAATCAGCCACTCTTGTAGACTTGCAGTTTTCAGCCTCCTTCCAGAGGCAATTGGAGAACCTCAGAGGATTCATCTTAGGATAATTCAGTAGTCTCACTTCGCAGGGATAAACTCTAACAATTCCTAAGGCTGTTGATCACAATGTAGGCTCTGTTTAAGGAAGAGTCCATTCTGTCCACACAGTGTAGTAGTACAGAGAGAAACTCTACAACTGAGTGACTTGAGCAGATGTGGCAGAGGTAACAACTTCATTATAAAGATAATAGATGCTGGGTTTTTTAAAGAAAGCTAGAAATAGAAAAATTGTTTCCTCCCAAAGAGCTTGACCTAGTGATTTCCAGCACCTCTGGACTGCCAGTCCCACAAATAAAAGTTAGAAAATGTTAAACTCAATTCTACTTGCAGTGAAGTCCATGAGAGTTTTGTCCTTGATTTTGGTTACAGCAGTAGCAGTCCCACCAACAGAAGTTTGCATTAACAATTGAGGTGTTGAAACTCTCATTAGGGGAAGCTGACTTTCGGGTACAAGTCCTCAAAGCTGCATCTCTCAAATGAAGGTTCCAGAAATTTTAGAGCTTTTTGGTATTTCAGCAACACTACCTTCAAAGTAAAAATCCTTGTGTCTCAGGCTGTACAACTGTCTTTCCAAATGTATTCTTCCTGTCCATGCCGCATGACAGTATTTCCACTTGGTGTCTATGAATCTCTGAAGTTCATCTGAGGGAATTGTAAACTGAAAGTCCAAGATTTCTGAACAGGCAAGTAGTGATCATATGTAGATACCCTCAAAGAAATGGCAGGACTATTAGTTTCCTGGACCCCAGCTGTCACAGCACTTCCCCCCCCCCCCCCAACTCCATGTTATTACAACTCACAATTTAAAAAAAAAAATTCAAAACTGACATTTTAGTATCACTACCTTCAAAGAATTTTAAGAACTCACATTAGCCTCCCCCTAGCTCATTCACAACTTAACTCAGTTCACCTCAACTTTCTGTGAAATGGGACACACATTGTGGTACCTGATACACCTGTTCATCTGAGGAACCTGGTACAGGTTTCCCTTTTGGTGTATCATACAGCGCATGTGTAGATGATGAGCTATCTGTCCTAGCTAAGAGTTTGTTGCAAGTTCCCACTATGGTTGGGGCTTGATTCCCTGTAACCTTGAAAGTAGAAACAGAAGAGACGCCAATAGGTGCAGTGGGATGCCCTGACATGTCCATGATTATTGGGGTTGCATATTCTGGTCCAGTTACAGGTAGTGGTTCAGCATAAGCATGATAAACTTCTTGTACAGGTGAATTGTAAGGATCCACATCAGCATAGCTTGCTTCTTGGCCTTCTTCTGGCTTAAAGGTTGATCTCTGTGGAAATGTGCCAACGCTTCCCCCTACCAGTGGTTGAGCATACTCTGTGCAACATCCCAGAAAAGAACACAGTAGTAGACAGGAAAATTAACTGTAGTAAAATGGCATTATATAAAAAGATGCTCTCGCTAGAAACATGGGAATTACCACACTAGACCAAACCTAAGGCTTATCTAGTCCAGTATCATGTTACTGTCACTGCCCAATACTTTAGATCCGGGGTTGGCAACCCAACAGAGCAGAAGAGCCATTTCCCCCACCCTTCCACCGCAACCACATGGGCCCAAGCCGACCCAGCAGCTGCACCGTGGCCCCTAGCACTGGCAGGGGATGTTCTCCCTCTGTCTCTCCCTCTGCTGGTGGGGCAGAGCAGCGCCGCTCCACCTATCCCCAGCCAGCCGCCCTTCCCGGGAGTGGCCAGCAGAGAGCTTCAGCTTGCGGAGGCAGGGACTTGGAGTGGAGTGATCTGCTCTGCAGAGTTCACACCACTTCAAACCAGCCACCCCAGGGCTGAACAGGCCTGATCCAGGGTCTAGGGGTGCGGCAGCTTCTTATTCAGCCCTGATGCTGGGGCCGGCTGGGAGACCCCAGAGCATACCTGGCTCCCTGGAGGAGATTGCCAGGGAGCCAGAAGGGGACACCCAGGGATTCACTGAGCCTGCATTCCTGATCCCTGCTTTAGAGGGAGGTGCAAGAAACCCAGCAGGAGACAATTATCATCTGAGAGCTGCTATCACCACCTATAGTTAAGCTTAACAGACATTTATTATAAGACCCTAAGTTCACTTCCTTAATAAAGCCAAACTTCAGGTGTTTGGGCTGAAATTTTCCCATGCTTTGTGTCTTTCTCACACAGTTCTAAATACCAATAAAACTGTTCAGCCATTTCTATGATCGTGTGGTTTTTGCCATCCCATGACAAATATCAAGGGTTTAGATGTGCTCACTGAAGTTGTATTAGAATGACAGCAACCTAGAGGTTCAGAATAAATACTAGGCTTGGCTGGGCAAGGGGCCTCTACATAGAAGAGACTGACATGAGATGCCCTGGGACCTGAACCATGGGGTGGAGACAGATTGTGAGAGGAGAAACTAAAGGATGGGGGAAAGATTTGGATGGAGGACAGGCAAAAAGAGCCGGTACCCACTACAGCATACTCTACACTAAATCCTGGATTTTCAAATATCTACATTCCTCTCCTGTTAATAAATAGCTGTAAAACCCACTGGGAAAAAGTGTCTCACTTACTCCCCTCTGGTGCTGGTTTATAAAGGAGATGGAACCCACTACTGCTATCAGGTCATTGTTAGCTCAAGTAGCAGAGGTGCGCTGTGGAGGTAAGGTGTCCAACCCTGCACCTAAAAAATTCAATACAATTTCACATATTGAATCCCCCCCCGTTTGCCTATTTAAAAACTGAGGGCAGATCTACAGCTAAAGTGCCTCAGTGGTGCCACGTAAGTGAAGATTCTGCTAGCTAATGCACCTCTGTAAGAGTCAGTAGCTATATCGATGAGAGAAGCCCTCCCATTGATAGAGCATGATGTGCACCAGGAGTTAGGCTGGTATAACTGCATCACTTAGGGGTACAGATTTTTTACACCCCTGAGCAATGTAGCTATAGTAATGCAAGTTTAAAATGTAGACCAGGCCTTAGGAAGTTACACACACACACACACACAAAACAAAGTTAAGAGAGCATTAAGGTTGCAAGGAACTTAAAAACTAGAATGTCAGAATTAAGGCTGCTTTTATATGAATGAATAAACATGAAGACAGAACAATGGCGTGATAAGAATTAGTAGGGGAAAAGTGGATGGAGAAACATGCCAAACTAAAGTCTTGTGCTCTATCTCAGCACAAACTATAGGAGATGAGGGGCAGAACCAGATTTCAGCTATAGTAAATGCATGCACTATAAATCATTTCATACATTGAACCAAAATATAAATTGATACCTGCAGACTGTGTCTGTAACATGGTTGGGACTTCTCTTGGTCTCAGGTGACTGACTTCACTGCTGCTATAGCGAACAGGGGTTTCCTCATGCTCTGCTGACTTGGCAGGAAGAAACTGCTTCATTCCTTTCCACCATCCTTCATCAGGATTTTAGAAATAAAAGAAAGGAGGAACTTAAAACAATGCATAAAAAAGTGAGTGGTAATTCATACCTGTAGCATCTTTAGTAATTTACATGTATCACACACCTTAGCCTCCATGAAAATGGCTTGTGTTTTGGGAATGACAGCACAAGAAATCAGTTTATCACTATTCATAACATACTTGGAGCTTACAGAATAGTCAACAACCATAAAATTACATTTAACACACTGTTGAAGTTATTCATGTCCAACAAGTACTGTATGCCTGACAGAAGACAGGAGGCTCAGTAATAATGCTTTTGGTCCATTTTGAACCTCTATAATTTTCAAAGAAACTGGGACACAACGGTGAAAATCTAGCCCTGAATTTCTGCATTGTTACCCTTGCTGGTCCTACTACAGACATGTATGTATTTCAGTAAATAAATTACTCAAAATACAGCAGGGAAAATATTACAGGAGCCATCTAGATGGTTTTAAATGCAAATGTCTGGCATTGAGCAACAATGTAATTCTTTGTTAATAAGGAGTCCTGTATATTAGGCTACAGAGTTTAACTCTGCTCTCCACCTCTGTCTCCCCTCACAAAAGAAAAACAAAACAAAACAAGGTAGTTTTCTTGTGTGTCATAAGAGTATTGGTTAGACTAAGGATTTTAACAAGGTGAAAAAAATGACAAGCAGCAAGCCAGACAGTATTATAGCTGTGGAAGTCTGAGAAAAATCTCACAACGTTAGGTCCACAAACATTCAGATATTCTGTACGTTCTGAATATTGGTGATTGCCATAGATGCAAAACTGTTCTTGAGAAGAGATTCCGTGCTCTATTTCTCTTTTTAATTATAAGAGAAAAGTTAGGAATGTTTTCATATTGAATTTCGAGTCAGTATTACAGCACCTGAGCGGACATCTAATAGCACGCATTACGAAAAAAATGAAAGTCTTCTATTTTTTAAGCCGATGTACAGAAATAAAAGCAAGTCTGAATGAAGAGAAATTCAGATTTCAACAACACTGTGTTGCAACAGCCTTTCAGTCCATGATGGTAGAAATGACATTACAGATATTATCATCGTTTAATTTAAAACAAATATTTCAAACACTGATGCTGAGTCCAAGCATTTTGCTGCCATTTTGTTACCTGCACGATCCCAGTAAGGTAAGTCATATGTTCCTTCAGCTTTTTTCTTTCTGGAAAAAGTAAAAAGTTGGGCATACTTAGCTATGCTATTCAAATGCAAAACATTAATACTGATTTAGCAACTGTTCTCCTCCAGAAATCAAATCGTGACAAGGCATAGCACTGAAATAGTTACAGACTTGTAATGATTTGTATTATAAATCCTAATCACTGGAAAGGCACAGCTTTGTACTGTATAATAACTGCCACCAAGATCAGCCCACTGCAAGCTCCTCACATGGAAAAGGTGAAAGGGAACCACTGGTCTCCCATATGTGGGTAGATCTCTCTGGGCTGACTCAGGAGTAATGGCCCAGACTATGTCCATGAGTCCATGTCTGCAGCTGGTGTTCAAGTTTCACAATTGAATCCCCAGTAAATTAATTCTTCTCCATGTGCTTACACATTTCCATTTCACTGCAGGTGTGTGCTCACCCCAGTCACAGCCACTGGACTCCACCGTACCCTTTCTGGGGCAGGAGTCATCATAATTCACTGCAGCGACAGAGGTACTCTCACAGCTGGTACCAGCATCCCCAGCTGCACACGAGTTGACAGCATCGGCACTGATGGGGAGACCTGCCGTGATGATTCAAACCCTGATCTCCGCCCTCTTGGTGCTCATCACCAGCACCGCTCCCCCAGCTCTCATGCGGCACACAGGAGCCGGCCCCATCACTCCGATTAGTACTCTTCTGTCGTAGACCCAAGCTAAAGCATCCCACGCACAGCATGGCCCCCAAGGCACTACTATGTCCCTTTTGGAACTTCTGGGCTTTCTCACCAATGCAGGGTCCCCAATCCACATGGACATATGCTGTGGCCTCCGAGGCCTGAGCACTGCCTCTGCTGTTAACCAGATTTGGGCCTCAGTAGCAAGCTCGGTAATGAATCCCCAGAGCCGAATCTCCAAGACCTTTCTGCTGTCAAGGGCAAAGACTAGTGTCCCCTACCAATGCAGGCTTCCTTCTCATCTGATGAGCCAGTGGCAGAAGTGTCTCTAGCACCCTCTCAGGACAATTATAAGGCTCATCAAGAACTCTTTAAGGGAGTGGCTCAAAACTTGGGCATCTAGAGCAAAGACAGCAAGGAATCCTCTCATTCTAACATTAATGGGCCCTTAATGTGCCTATCAGGGACCGTATAAAGGTATTGCATTAGACCCCAGCATCCCCTCAGCCAACAGCAAAAAAGAAATACTTTGTCCTGGGTAAGTGCTATGAATATTTATATACTCCTCCCCCCTCCCCAATCAGACTCTCTGGTTGTGTCAGCAGCCAATGAGCAGGAGCAACAGTGTCTACAAGGGACAACTTCCAAAGCCAAAAAAATCAGCCCTTTTTGGCAAAAAGATCTATTTGATGAAGCCTACAGCTCAGGGGTGCAAACTAACAAGTGCTCCTGAGCAGATATGATTTTATTTTCTGGGATTACACGCAAAAAATTAAGGAGCTATTACCCAAGAAGTCTCGACAACAGTTTGCATCTTGTGTGGAGGAAGGAAGTCTGTGGAAAAGATGTCCCTACAAGCAGCTCTGGATACAGTGGATTAGGCTGCCAAACTATGGCCTCCATGGTAGTGATATGCAGAAGCTCATGGCTTCAATCCTCGGGCCTGGCGCACGAGGTCCAGCAGACTTTATGGAGCTCCATGTTGAGGGCTTGTTGCTCTTCACCAAGCAGACTCACTCCAACCTGCACAGCCTATGGGATCCCAAGGCTGCCTTTGAAGTCCTTAGGCCTTTATACACTGGCACTTACAAGGAAGCATTATCAGCCTCAACCAGCCTCTCAATTCTTCCTGCCACCTTCCCAGTAGGACTTTCTCAGGAAGAAGCAGGGGCTTTAGGAGAAAACCTCCACTCTCTACAATCCTAGTCTGCAGCCATGCCTGCTCCTCCCAGAAGAGCCACCCCAGGCGGAGGAAGGCACAGCATGGTGGTTCTGGGCCAGCAGCAGCATGGGAAGTAGCTGAGGAGTGAGCTGACTCTGAGATGGCCTGGGGGGAGGCAGGTAGAGGGGAGGAGAAGCCAGCCAGCGGTGGTAGGACAAGAAGTGGGGAGGTGGAGCCACAAGGTGGGTGGCACAGCGGGCCTGTGGTCCAAATCTTTTTGCTTTGCAGCAATGCCTCTGATGTGATGCCTCCTTTGCCACACACAACTCCCTCCTTACATGACCACTCCCTTCTCAATTGCCAAACTATATAAAGCAAACAGCCAATAGCTGACTTGTGCTAAAAGGAAGAGGGTGCTAGAAGAGGAAAGAAGACCGGGAATTGCTCCGGAGAAGATGAAGCACGAGAAGAATCAGGCAAACAACCTTACTGTAAATGTTGTTCTTTGAGATGTGTTGGACATACCCATTTCAAGACCTCCCCTCTGACCCCTCTTCAAAGCAGGCTGGAAAAAAGTGAGGGAGCATGAATCAACAGACTTTTTATACTGGCACTAGGAATGCTTTTCTCCAGAGCGCACCAGAGCTGACTCCACTGATATCACTAAGAGAAAAATTTCCTGTGGTTGCCCTGAGGGCAAGCACACACCTACATTGGACTGACCATGTGCAACTCATCTCAAAGAATAACAGATATGGAAAGGTTAGGAACTGTTTTTTCCCTCTTAAATATTCAAGAAAAGCACCCAGTAGAATAGAGTAAACCTTTGAATTGAGTCTTCCAAATGTAAAACATTTCCTCCTTGTAATGAATAGAATACTCTGGACTAATAAATCCCTTCTGGAATGTGTTTAACTACTGTTTCCATGCTTACACATGTGGAGTACTTCACACCAATGTGTTACATTTACATGAGCACTAATCATCCACTCATTTACCGGTTTCTCCAGTGCCACGCACACACTAAGATCAGGATGAGAGTAGTGAAGACCATCACCAACACTGGAACCAGGACAGCAGCCAGTGCCACATCTGAAATCCATTAAACAAAGTGGTGTAGGACAGAATAAGTTTTTGTACATCAATTTTTAGTTCATAAGTTGGGGGGGGGGGGGGACAAAGTAATTTTTTGGTATGTTTGTACACTGCCTAGCACAATGTGGTCCTGAGCTGAAGGTGGTTAGAGGTGGGGGCAGAGAAGGGTTGGAGCAGGGGAGTTGGGGCCATATATGCAGGGACACTGGGCTGCTCACCCACCTCCCCACCTGCAGAGCCGAACAGCCTTAGCACTCCGCTGTGCTGCTGGCCCCGGCCCCGGCCCTGGGTGGCGGGGGAAGGCCCAGCTCCCAACTCCTTCTCCGGGTCCAGGTCCCCTTACCTGGCTGCCAAACCCAAGCGGCGAGGAGCGGACCAGTCACACCATAGGCTGGGCTGGGCTCCCCCTGCCCCCCACCCTGAGCATGTTCTAAACATTCTCAGTTTAAAAGCTCCCAACTTGGGGAAAGCTCCCTGCCAGCTGAAAGGCACTCTGACGGGCAGGGAGCTTCTGCCATGCTGGGAGCTTTTAAAACTGCTGCGGGGTAGTAGGTGGAATGCACAAAAATGCTGCATTCTGCCCCGTAATTCTATTTTTAGGGGCCCCAGAACGCTGGCCCCCTAAAAAATAGTGAGCCCCTGAATGCCATTCCACTTTACTTCAACCCCTGTCATTACCATCACACGGGCTGATGACAGTAACAAATATTTAAAAGGAATATGTGAGTATGATAGGATTTGTTACAGTAAGCAAGCAACTTGGGAAAACAGAATAAATTCAAAGCACCAAAAAAGGCAGAAAAGTAAATCCAAATTAATTTACATTTTGATGAATTATGTTGGCGTAAGAGAGACAAAGTGGGTGAGGTAATAGCTTTTAGTAGACGAACTACTGTTGAGACAAGCTTTTGAGCTACAAAGAGAAAGAGCTCTGTGATGACTGAAAGCTTGTCTCTCTCATCAAAAGCAGTTGGTCCACTCAACTTCTCTCTCTAATATCCTGGGACCAGCATTACTACATCAAAGAGCAATGGAAAATACATCAACACGATACCTATTACTATGGTTCTTGAACATTATGACCACTTAAATGTTGATACCTTTGGTTACACTTGGAGTCACTGTGGTGTTTTTGATCTCAGGAGTGGAGGTTGTTTTATCTGTCTGCAGGGAGAAGTCATTGCTGTTCTGTGGTGGTGGAGCCATGGTAAGTTTTGGAGCCCGACCTGTATAAAGATATTTAGGAAAAAAGTTTATTCACTCATGGTGCTAGTTTACTTTATACAAAACAAAAATATGGCCAGTATTCTGTAGGACTCGTTCACTTTGTTCAGTCAGAAAAGGACATGATCCCTTGAAAGCAAATTTCTAGTATCTTTATCTCTAGGATCTTTCCCAAGGAGCACCTGGAGCAGGTTTTTCTCCAAATTGCAAAACTCTCAGAATATTTGAGCTGAATGAGGAGATATTAGTCTAATGGATTAAGTTACAAAAAGACTGGCATTTCTGATCTTCAAAAATATTATTTTAGAGAAAAAAGTTTTGAAATAATTTCTTACTGAAAACAAAGCCAGTATCTATGAATGTATTCCAGTGTTTCATAGTGATACAGCTGAGGCATTTTTGATGGTCTTACCTATACTAAATTGGCATCCTAATAGTTCCACTTTCATTGCAATTTTCTGATGCCATTTTACAGGGTTAATCCTAACAAAACGTGCAATAATAGGTGGAATGAAGTTATTGCGAACTTCCTGATAATACTCAGTGTTTCCTTGAAATACCTAGAAAAAGAAAACATCAAAACTGAATTACTAGCTCCTACAAATGACCTGTTTAACAGTTTCAATTACCCAAATAAACAGTATTTGGTATTGTGTAATTAGGACCTATCACCGGTTTCTCAGATCAGTGCTGTTGACCAGCTTCTCAGAGAAAGGGTGACTAATTGTGGAGAAGCATGACCCAAAACCTGAACTTCTTACCTCAAGAGTAGACAAGTAGAAATAGCTTCAGTGTCCCTATACCTGCCTCATCTCCAATATCTTTGTCTCAGAATAAAAGCTACCAGGTATCATGGCATTGTTCTATTATCTTATATATACTGCCTATTTAAAAATGCATTTGGCATGTCTAATCTTACTGATGGATGACTGTGCTGCTAATATCAATCAAACATCTCTTCGTCTCTTGTACTTTTATCTTGTAAATATAGCGGACAGTTGCAACAACAGAACGCCCTCCCCTCTCCCACCCCCTGCAAAAAAAATCTGTTGATGTCTTTACAATAGTTTAGATTGTCTGTCATATGTATGGGTACGACTGCTACTAAACAGAATTCAAGACCTGCCCAAGTATGCAAGGACATTGCATTCTGGTGTTTGTATGTTTGCAGTCTACAGAGGCTGTAAATCTTAATACGAAAACAATAGTGACACTGGAATTTTGACACCCCCCCCCAAATCCACGGAAAGACCAGAGGGGTACCCATGTTAGTCTGTGTGCAGGAAAAACAAAGAGTCCTGTGGCACCTTAAAGACTAACAAATTTTTTTTGAGCCTAAATTTTCATGAGCTCCAACCCACTTTGTCAGTTGCATTTATCTAGCAAGTGGGTCGCAGCCCACGAAAGCTTACTCCCAAAGAAAGTTGTTAGTTTTTAAGGTGCCACTGAACTCTTCTTGTTTTTACAGATAGACCTATAGCAACAATTCCTTAAATTTGTTCAGAGTAAAAACAGTTGATTATTTTTAGATGCGACAAATTATTTTCACATGGGAACTCAAACAAATACCAGATATTAATTAGTTAATATCTGGCCACCACTGCTAAAATCTGACACGCATACTATGACTCAGAAGGCTACTTTGAATGTGTGAGGGAAACAGAGAAACCAAATCCAATGTCTTCAAGGGTACTGAACATCACTAGACAACTCTAACCAGGAATTTTGGGGCATGGATCAGTTAGTTGGTCCACACTACAAGGCACATGGGATACCAATACAAGGTTAGTCTTTCCCCTCCTTCACTCTGCAGTGTAAAGAGAAGCATGCCTTGATGAATACCAGTCTCTAGACCCTTCTTCAGGGTGGGGGGTGGAGAACAAACGTCTGGTAGGTAAGATACATTTCAGCCTGCACCTCCCTGTTGATATGTTCATGGGTAACTTCCCTCATGGGCAACATCAACTGAAGCAGTCTACCATGAGAAACTCTAAGAAATCAAGCCTGACTATTAGAGTTAATAGCAGCTACTGAGTTATCCTGGAAATGGAGGCAATGTCCTCATTGTGGAGAAATATCTAAGACAAAAATATACACAGTGTTTTCCGTGAGTATGCCAGGGTCACTACACTTCAAGTCTGTCCTGCCATGACCCTCGGCTGGTGCCAGAAGCCCCCTCTGTTGGACAAAAGAAAAGTGGCTATTGTCTGAATGGCATCAGCCACAGCTAGAATGGGGGAGGATTCACAGGCATACCATGGAAAGAAGCCACCTCCAGCAGCTCCTCTTGGTGGCATGCCTGGGAATCCCTGCCCCAGACATGGTGCCGAGAGGAGTTGCTATAGGCGGCTTCTTTCTGCTGCATCCCCAGACATACTGCCAAGACTAGCTGCTCTAGGCAGGTGCTTTCCTCCACACGCCGGGCACGTGGTACCTCGGCCATCATAGAAAGGAGCTGCTTGGGGCAGCTTCTTAGCAGGAGCAGGTTGGCAGCATCACAAAGGGCATCTTGTTAGGCACTTATCCCAGGGGTTACTGACCCCTCTACTAGCCTTTTAAAGAACTTGCTAACCCAGCCTGTTAGAGCATTCAGCTTAAGTGTAGGATTTTAAGCTTGATCTTTTATCTGATACACAGCCAGCACAGTTCTCTGAACACAAGCACAAAGCGTTCCTACCACCTGTGGTAGTCAGAAGGGGCATTCTGCACTGGCTCTGCTTTCTTTAGTGCCTGAATGAAGAGTGAATTACAACCATCAACTCCAGATTTGAGAACATATGATCACTGTGGCCAAATCTGTGTATGACAAGAAAAGACGTGGAATTCTGCTCACCTGAAAGTGGAAGAAAGCTTTTTTACATGCTCTTTCTAGCATCAGTCCAGGTTAGCCCCAACAATGAACATTATTTTGATGGAGATGAGAGAGAGAGAGAGAAGGCATCTATATATATAGCTATAGCTCTTCAATGTGTGTTCTATCCACAAGCAAAACCTCTGTCTTTCCCAGAAGCCAATGTCATCAAAGTTTGCATTTGAATCAAGAAAATGTTTAGCTGACTGATCTGCATATTGTTTGCCTTTTGGGACAGCTGTTAGATAAGGCCAAATTGAGAATAAAACCTTGTGGAACTTCCACGTGCAAGGGCCTTGGTCACAGATGTGTTTGCCTGTCATGCATAATGCTGACCTTCTAGATGCAGCCCCTGCGACTTATTCAAATCTAAGAGAAGCTCCTGATTGGCTTAATAAGAGGAATGAAAAATACCAAAATGTGGGCAGGAAAAGATAATGCTAGGTCATCACATAAACTTTGAGTTCCATCTACAGGAAAAAGGGAGTAAAGACAGCTAATTTCCTATTGAAAGTCAAAACACCGGCCCTTTTACCATCAATACATCAAGGGGGGAAAAAAAAATGTCCTACCAGTTCCCACATTTTTACTTTAATTAATTTTAGTCATACAATATCACAAGTTTATCTACCATAAACTGCATGGGAATAGCATACGAATTCTAGTTCAGGAACTTGTACATCACTGAATATTTATGTAAAAGAAAGGAGACCAGTTTCCAAGTGGATTAAATAATGCTTGAATAGAAGTCATTGCCAGCCTCCCACTGCAACAGAACTTGACCCAAATCTCCTCATGTGTGCACTGCTCAGACACAAACATGCCAATAAAATTTCTGCTTTAATACAATGATCTAAATAAGGAGAAAAAAAGATATGGCATCAGCACCATCATCTTATAATATACACTGGAGTTATGTATATATATTCTAGTCAATTGCAATTTTTGCATATCTTTATATAGGGCAGAGGAGGGTCTAGATAAAGCCAAACCCCTCTGCCAGACTGCATCAATTTAAGTTCTTTGGGATGGGGTCCTTGCCTGTAAAGAAGGGATAGCTCCTACATGAGTGGTTCACAAATGAGTTTTTAATAGGCCTGCAGGTGAGCCCACAGTTATGAAAGTTAAAATTTAAATACTACTGATAGTCTATCATGCGATTATTTGGAAGATGCAGGTAATTAAATAATACGCCCTTTCAATGCAAAGAATAATGCGTGTTATGAACACGAGCACAAAATTTTACATGATTATTACTAAAAATAGCAATTTTAAAAGGAGTTTATAATCTTTTTCATGCTTTTTGTGGCAAATAGTTGTAAATAGAGTTCTTGAAGGGGATCTCATCCTTGCTCCTCTCTGCCATTGCAAGTCCAAGTGCAACCTCTGTTTTTTTGGTCAGTACATCTGCTTCTGTATTTGCTCTTCTGAAAGTGAAATGCCCTGAATGCATGCCCCCATTTAACGGTTGTTGGAATCACTACACCTACATTTGCAGGTTCTTTGCACACCAAAACTTCTCAGCAGTAACACAGGATCACAGAAAGAGCACTTTAGTTGTTCATCGCTGGAACTCTTCAGAGGCAGCAGCAGCCCTACTCCACTAGAATGCAAAACTGCTGGGTTTACCTAGGGCTTGGGCTGTGGGGAGCAGGGCACATAGCTGTGACAAGCAACTTGGAGAAAGGGCTCCAAAACCCCAAAAGTTGTGATGCCCTCAAGTATATAAAACTATTATGGAGAGGATATGAACAATCATTTAGTGAACAAGAGTGAGAGTAGTGCAGGTTTATTTTTAAAAGGCACAGTATCATTTATTCTATGGTGGAATGCCTATTATGATAGTATCTAGATGATAGATACTAGTAGTGCTAGGCCATAGGAGAAGTGTCTAAGGTGCTTTTGTGCCGGAAAGATAATGTATTAAAAACATACAAAGGTATTCCTCCTAATTCTGTAGATTCTGACTAATATCAGTGATTATTTTTATAGGATCACAAAGGAAGTCTGAGTACACAGGGCAGGTATGGACTATAAATTAACAATTCTAGTTTGGGATCCAAATGAACAAGAATCTGAGCTGAAATTTTAAATTCAGTTCACAATTTACTTAATATAGAAGGTTACATATTTCCTTTCATATATCACCAGCAAGCTAACATTTGGTTAAAAACCTCTTGAAAAAACTTACTATAATACATGGTATGGTTGAAACCAGTGTTATTTTATTAGGTGAGGGATAAAAGTAACAAAATTTCCATGGTTCTTTTCCATGCCCCCTACAGTTGTTAATTTGCATTATCATAGCATCTAGCCAAGTTAAAGGTAAGGTCCCATTGTGTTTGGTTCTGTAAAAAGAAAGAAAAAAATATACTACGTCTGCTTCCAATCTTATTTAGAACTCTATCAATGCAATTATTATTTATGTGTAATGTAAAGCCAATTTTTTTAAACATGGAAATACACACAGGGGAAGCAAAGATTTTTTTAAAGTATTAACTTCCACCTTCTTCTTTTTGTACTCCTATCTGCCCCAATGAATCTCCCCTCTCCTTCAGACAGCAAATAAGCCACAACAGGTTAGCTTTTATCTTTTGTTTCTCCATAATCACCACTTCAAATATTTCCTCCTGATATTTTCAGATTAAAAGTTTAGAAGTGGTAGTAGAATCACTCCTAAAAGCTCTGTTTGCATCACTGTTTTCTTCTCACAATCTCTCCGATAACTTGCAAAGAGTTTCCAAACTTCTAGAAAGAGGTTCAGCAGTGCACAATGCTGATTTTTAAACTTTTTTTTTTTTTAAATTGGAATAATTGTAGACTCATGGACTCAAAGGTGAAAAGGAACTGATATGATCATCTAGGCTGACCTGCACAATGCAGGCCACAGAACCTCACCCATCCACTCCTGCAATAAACCTCTAACCTATGACTGAGTTAGTAAAGTCCTAAAATCATGACTAAAATGCTAAAGGTACAGAGAATCCACCAGCAACTGAGTCATGTCCCTTGCTACACAGGAAGAAGAATATCCACCTAGAACCTTTGCCAATCTGCCCTGGCAGAAAATTCCTTCCTTGCCCCAATATGGAGATTAACTGAACCCTGACCATGTGGGCAAGACTCATCAGTAACACACACAAGAAAGAATTCCCTCTAATGACTCAGAACCCACCCCATGAATTGTCCCACTGGCGTATCTACCCCCAGGAGTCAAAGATGAGTCAATTGCCAAACTAGACTGCCCCATTACACCAGGAGTGTCAAACACATGGCCCACGGGCCAGATGCCACCCACGAACTTCTTTCATGTGGCCCACAACAGCATTCTGTGAGACCACATACTTTCTCTAAAAAATGAGAGAAAGAGAGAGGGCTCACAGTATCCTGGAGTGCAGTTTTGCATATCCAGCGCTCTGTGATACTGCGAGAGTGTCAGGTTTCGTGACATCACAGAGTTCTGGGTACGTGAGACTGCACTTGCCGATACCATGAGATCATTTTCTCTCTTGTTAGGGAGAGTCTGTGGTATCACGCAGGGCAGTCTCACATACGGAGCGCTCTAGGATGCCACGAGAGTGTGGGCTCTAATATTTTAATTTATGGTATATACGGCCCACTTGAAGTACATTTAAGTCAAATGTGGCCTGCCATAGAAAATGAGTTGGACACTCCTGCATTACATCATCCCCTCCATGAATTTAGCAAGCTCAGTTTCAAAATCAGCTAGGTTTTTGGCCTTTGTAGCTCACCTTCAAAGGCTATTCCAGAACTTCACTCCTCTGATGGATAGAAACCTGTGTCTAAGTTCAAGTCTAAACTTCCTGATGGCCAGTTTACATCCCTTTGGTCTTGTGTCCACATTGGTGCTGAACTTAATTCCTCACCCTCCCTGATATTTGTCCCCCTGATGTATTTATATAGAACAATCATATCTCCTTAATCCTGACAGATGCTTGCATTGTGCTTATATTTAAGTATCAAGGGGAGTGTAACTGCATATGAGGGACCACAGAGAAGCACAGCTACACTGAAGATGATCAAGGAGTACCAAGGGACGTGTCAGTAATAAGCACACTACAGTCTAAACTAAAGATTCCTTTTTGCTCCAATTATTTAAATACACTTTTTCATCACAACTGGCAGTTTTTAAAGTACATTTCTACAGATGTATTTTAAAATATTTCTTCTTTCATTTAAGGTTTAATCTTATCCATTACAATGAACTTTTAAGCTATGCACTACATTCCACTTCACAAATTTGCAGGTAGTCACTATGCCAGAGACAAAAACAAATAAATCAAATACACAAAGGAAAAGAATTATACCAAACTATAAAAAAAATAGAAAACCTTTGTATTCTTAGGTAGGAGAGTAATCCAATCAAACATTTCAAAATCATAAAGCCTAACTTTCAGGCTAAAGAGTTAAGATTTTACCTCACAAAGGCCAGAAGAGGGCAATCAAAGCTAGAATTAGAATCAATGGCTGACTGCTTCTTCTCAGAGTCCCCAAAGGTTCCTACTCCATTTTTCAGTGCAGCTTCAACAGGCAAGGCCAGTCCTGTCAGACACCAGGGAGCATCTTATTCCTACAAGACTTCTCAGTATGACTGCTTCCAAGGCTCAGGCTCAAAAGTATCCCAAGAATACTGAAACACCAAATAAAAGCAAGGAAGATCCCTTTTCCTATGTTTCAACTCTCAACAGAAGAATTCCCATCAAAATATACATTAGAATAGCAAGGTGAAAGATACCAAGAAAGGTCGTCACCTTAGTAGCTGCAGCCCTATACAGTTTCTCAACCAGCTGTCCCTGCTTGAATCTGTTCTTGGTTTACTCCCACGCTAATGATGAGAAAAGTTCTTAGGAGCAATCTGTGATGGCATGAAGGTGAACATAGGAGGGAAGGAATTAGAAGCTTTGAAATGGATGTACATTTAAGCTCTTTAAAACCTGGATAAATCTGATTCCACATGACTGTGTAAGATGAAAATGAATGTAGAATTGGTCCCCAAGTATCTCTCCAGCCTTGTACTGGTTCTGTGCCCAGCAAATGGGACAGTGACCTCCCAAATCATCTTACTATATTTTATCAGACATGTAAAATAAGAAAAAGGTTCATTGGGTAGGGGAAGAATCGGCTACAATTGGTTTGAATTCTGTTACCAAACTCTTGCCAGCCATCTCTGTCATACATGCTATCACCGGAGAAACACCTACAGGGGTCCCCTCTTCGGATGGGCACAGGAGAGGTGGGAAGCGTTTGTGGTGGATATCTCAAGAATGTCAGGGACTTTTACTTCAGGATCTATTCCAATGTCCACTCAGTCGAGTTATCATCTCCTCAGCAAAAGTTAGATGAGGAAAAAAACACTCATAAGTACTGTTTGTTCCTAACTGTTCTGTAAATAATTCCTCTTGTATCTTCATAATGGCAGGATATTTTATCCTCATCTTTGATTTCTAGCACTGTCTTGTCTAGGCATTCAAAGCATTCCACAACAAACTGCTCAGTAAAAAAGTCATCAAGACTTTGGATGTCTGCCTTCCCTGCTAGAATACCCAAGTGCCTTCTTATTATGCTCCTTACTAGCCACAAAGCAAATGAAACAAGGCCCAACTCTGATACCAAAGCTGCTCTGAAAGAGATGTAGTGACTGATTTGAAGTCCTTCAGTTCAGCAAAGTATCTTCGGCAAGGAAATGCATGCAGGGTGATATAGGACAAGCAAGCACATAGCAGCAGCAGCAGCAAAGATGACATTTAAGTCCTGGAGGGGTAGCCATGTTAGTCTATTTCAGCAAAGGAAGCAAGGAGTCCCGTGGCACTTTTAAAGACTAACCCATTTATTTCCTGCATGAGCTTTCATGGGTATAATCCCTCTTTGTTAGTTGCATGAAATGGCAAAAAACAAAAAAAAAAAGCATATTAGGTGAAAGTACGTAGATACAGAAAAGGGTGGGTCACAATGTTATTTCAAACAGATCCAGAGGGATAGAATGCTAGCACATCTCTGCAAAGTGAACAAGCTATTTTGATTCAGTCTCTTAGAGAGAGTAGCCAGAGCTATAAACAGGAGCTTTGAGCACAAATGGGGAGGAAATCGCCTTTTGTAATGACCCAGCCATTCAAGAGTCCTACTCAAACCCACGCTGAATGTTTCTAGTTTGCATTTGAATTCTAATTCTGCAGTTTCATGTTCCAATCTGTTTTGAAGTCTTTTTGCTGATGCAAAGAAACTAACATGTTTTTAACAGAAAGTCTAGGAAGACTGAAATGTTCCCCTACTGGTATTTGAATGTGACCATTCTTGATGTCTGATTTGTCTCCATTTATTCTTTTGTGCTGAGACAGTCCAGTTTGGCCAATGTATAGAGCAGAGCGGAACTGTTGGCACATGATGGCATGTATTACACTGGGAGATAAGCAAGTGAACGAGCCCTTGATGGGGTGACTGACCTGGTTAGGTCCCATCAGGGTGTCACCTGTCCAGATACGTGGGCAGAGTTGGCAAAGGGGCCTGCCACAGGAATAAGTACCTGGCTTAAAGCGTTCCTAGTGTATGATGTACAGTTGGTGGTGAAGATGCAGCCTCATAATCACAAGCACAAGGAAGACTCTTGCCTGTTATCGCTGAACACCGAGGGTAGAACGTTGCCTTTGGAAGGAATGGCCAACCCACAGGATTAGCAATGGCTGACTAAACCCTCTGTGAGGGTAGCAGTCTGACTTCAACTTTGAGGCTTTGTTAAATTTGGATAATTTCAGAGAGCTGGTTAAACCTCTTTAGAAGTCTTCATTCTACTTTAATTATTTTTCATGAATGGATCAAGATCTGCAGTTTGGAGACTTAAGGAAAATACTTCTTTGTTGATTCCCTGTTCTGTGTTTAGCCCTGAAACCGTATAAATACCAATATACAGAGCAAAGATTTGGCAGGAGACGAAGGGAATAGAGAAGCCTTTCCTGCTATTCTTCCTCTGGATACAAATCTGAGGAAGTCAAGTTATCTGAGAAATTCCTCTTCCAGACAAATGAATTCCTAGGTGGCTTCAGTACATGCCTCCTTCTTCACTTTGGCTTCTCACTACAGAGCTATAGATTTAATTCTTTGTGTGGAGGAATCAGTGAGATCGGTTACCTCCAAAAGGTTCAGAACTGCATCCAAATTCTCTCAGACATATTTTGCTGGAAACTAGACAAGGTAGGGCAAAGACTGCCTTTGCTTTCTCTCAGAGGTTGCAGGAACACCTTCTCCCGCTTCCAAACAAAGGAGTCTAAGTCAGAAGGTGTCAGTGTTATTTGAAAGTCCCTCTGATTCACATAGCTGACCTCTGCTGAACTTCAACTGAAAAAGCTTTCGTGTTTAGAGGAGAAAAGGAGGCTTTCAGGACCAGCTCATATGGTAGGCTCTCCTACCCTAGCCATACCAGCCATTGATATGGAGGAGGATGACAAAGTGATTTGATTGTCTGACAGTCGCAACAACTACCAGATAAATTCTGCAGAAGAGTTCCTCTAGGGTAACGGAGGAGTTTAAAATCTGCATTGGTGAAGTACTTCCCACCCTAGGGCCACTTGAAAATCATGGTGGCTAGTTGAGTGCGACTATTCAGTGACTGGAGGCTAAATAGGGTTTCCAGCTCTGGAGCAGAGTTCAGCTAAGAGGCCTCTGATCCGTCAGTGGCATCCAGGAGTCTGAAGAAGCCTTTGGTGCAGGAAGTCATCTCTTGAGCAGCACTGGAGCTGACTGCTGGCCTGTCTGCTGATGGATACCAAAAACTGTTAACAGGGAGACCACTATCTATAGCAGGGGTCAGCAACCCCCAGCATGCGGGTCAACAGTGGCAGACGAGCTGATTTGGAGCAGCATGCAGTGCCGTCTGCCAAAAGTGCCCCTCCTGCCCCAGAAAAGCAGGTGGTGGTGCCCCAGACACCCAGAGGTCCCCAGGCATGCTATGGAAAGAAGCCGCCTGAACCTGCAGTGGCTTTTTTCCATGGTGTGCCTGGGGACTCCTGCCCCAGGCTTTACACAGAGAGGAGCCACTTGGGATAGCTTCTTTCCAGGGCATGCCTGCCGGGTGTGCCTTTCCAGAGCGTGCCAGGGGCCTCTTAGCTGAAATCTCCCACTCCTCCCAGCTGTAGCCATCACTGAATTTTCAGGCAGCAGATGCCTTTTTTCCAACAGAGGGGGCTGCTGGCACCATTTCAGAGGAGGGACTGGCATGGGGGTCAACAAAAGTTGCCGAACCCTTGTCTATAGCAATGGTGGGGAAATTTTCTAGAAAATTGAACCAAGCTCCTTTTTGGTGATTGACAAATCTGTTTGTGCCTCCTGAAGCTGCTGACCCTCGAAGAATAGTGAAATTTCAAGTGTTAGAATAACAAGTCCATATATATGTAAATACACAATTTAATATTTCTAATTTTTCTTTAAAAAAAAAAGTGTGCCCTCCATCTACTCCTTAACATGTCTTAGAATCTTATTTAATTACATGAACATTTTGGTAAAGATGAAAGAGCAATCCCACTTGGACTGTAACACCAGCAGCACACAGAGACAAAGTAGGACAATCTCATAAATACACCTTAACCTGATTTTACTTTTATTAAGGGTAATTTAAATGAGTATTCCTAAAAGAGCAGCAATGAGAGTTTGTTGGTTTTTCAGCTACACAAAACAGCATGTTTTTTCTAAGAAAATTATTGGCATGTTCATAGCTAAATGCTCAAGAGTTCCTGTATATATAGTCAGATGCTTTATAATTTTGTCTGTGCATAAAAAAAGAGCATAGCGATTAAAGCAATTTAACATTTTAAAAACCTATATTCACATCAGGTCTATCCTTGGGGCTAGAAAAGGCACTTCATTGGATTCTAGCCATGGCATGAAACCTGTAAGATAACATAAACATTGAACCTAGGAATTTGCAGTGGAACAGATCAAATATTTGTCCCGATAAGGTCAACAGGCACTTTGGCATTATTTTAACAGAATCTGAATTCAGGTCACTGAGAAGAATTGAAGTGAGAGTATTAGTCTTGCTATTGGTAACAGAAATGAGGCAAGTCAAGAGATGCATTTTAAGTTTTTTAGAGCAGTACATGCAATGTGTTCAATAATCATGCATTCTTAATACAGGGTAATTTGAATTACATATCACAGTAACTCCTGAACAAGAATTTTTAAAAACGAAATGCTTACTGTGGAACGTTATTGCTTAAATGCATGAGGTGATAGAACGTTTGTATGTTAGTATTTCTGTGAAAGTTGGGGGAGATGAACAGGAACAGTGTAAGGAAAGACAGTGGCAATTGAGAAGGAATTCAAATATTATATACGTCCATGGTAGAAAGAAAAAAAAAATTTTTAAATTAAGGATGAAGAAAAATTTATTCTGAAAGGAATACAACATGGGCAGGCAAACTAAAGTTGATAAAGTGAGTAGCTAATAGAGCTCTTTTCTCCCTATGCCTCCTCTGAGTTTTAGATCTTTGCTGGACATTTGTATATTTTCTACATCTCATGAATGTTTATACATGTGTGAATTCAGATGTAAGTTTGCTTGTATGCTATCCTTGACCCAAGGATCAAAATTGTGATTTTACCATGCTGTGAAGCAAAGTTGGTTGGTAATTTTCCTCATTATGCCTGATCATATATGTAATATCTAAACACATATCTATGACTATGTATATAGAGTCTGTAGAAATTTTACCTTATCTTGATCAACACCAGGTTCTCTGTATGCTGTCCACTTCTGTGCATCATCACTGTATAGAATTCGGTAGGCAGAAATGTAATAATAATACTCTGCTATGGTAGATCCAGTAGTTATAATGCCTGTGAATATGAAGGTTTCTATTTACATCAATGCCAAATGTCTCTCTGAAAAGTGTTTATGTCAGTATTTTCATGCAATGATTTGTAATATGAAGCATATATATCCCAGTTATGGCAAATTTAGGCAGAGGAATCAAGCATATGTTCTCCTCCATCTCGGTCAGTATTTTAAAAGGTTTTACTCTTAACCCCTCAGGATCTGCAACTTCCACATCCAATGACCGTGTCTTTATAGTTAGTTTTATGGAAACTTCCTTAGTTTGTTTTCCCTCTGTTCCTTGATGCGTGGGTGTGGGGAGGCAGATCTGGCTGCCGGATTTCAAAGAAAAAAGTTTGCATTCACAGGCTGTATATAAGCAGCACTGAAAGCCCACAAGCTTCCTTAGATCAGTACTCAAAGTATTATAGTATAATAGTCTAAGAAAAGTATTTTATAAAAAGTATTAATATAGGCATGAAATTAAAAGAAGAACCTAAGATCAGAGCTGTGAATCATAGCCAGAGAGACAATGCAAAGAAAGAACAAAAATTTGTTGTATGGAAGTTGATGAAGTGGTACTTGCTGCTGGCAGTAAGGCTATTAGCCAAGTTTACAAAATCTGTTCCTGCGGTGTCTAGGAGAGTAAATTTGCCAATTAAAATGGATTGGTTTAAGACTGTCTTCTTGAAGTTCAGCTGTTAAAGAACAGGCTTCTTCCACCTAAACATATTTTTGTTTTGGCATGAGGCAGATTACAAACACACAGACAAAAGAAAAGGTGAAACATTTTAATGCAAAAGAGGAAAGAGCTGAATGAAACCTGGCATGGTGGTTATACTACTGTTGGGTTTACATGCAAGGGACATTCTGAGAGCATGACCAAGCCAGACAGCACAAGCTAGTACTCCAATTCTTTACCACTGCACACTATACACTGCCATTCACTGAAGCATGGGGCCACAAGCTAACCTAAAAGTTTTAGCTTGTGTATTCTGAATAGAGCACCAGTGCTGGATTTCCCATTAGGCACAGTGCCTAGCGCCTATGAAATTTTTAGGGCCTACGAAGGAGCGAAAAAATTAAAAAGGCAGAAAAAAATAAGGAAAATCACGTGGTTTAGCATTAGAATTGTTTAAAGTGCATCATGTCAATCAACGTAATTCAATTGGCATTTACCCCTCTTTTTGCACATTTTGGAGTGAAAGTGCCTAGGGCCGATGCATACCAAAATCCGGCCCTGTAGAGCATGTGTAGCATACCTCTCACGTATCCTGTCCTCTGCTTTCTGAAGAACATTCCCACTTCCACAAACAGAAAACTGTGTCCATGGTGGAATTGAGAAAACAACATATAACTGTCACTAGATAAATATTTACTACAGGTACTCAGGCACAAGCAGCCTTTCAGACCAGAATTAGAGAAGAGCTCTTCTCAGAGATGGGTGACTGATTTAAATGGTATAAATTAATTCTTTTGCTCCCAGGAAACACTAAGAATGGAAGTAACAGCAGCAATAGAGAGAAAGGGCCAGATATATTATACATAAATAGGTTCGGTGACCCAGTGATCACAACTTGCTATTCTACTGCAAAAATCTTAAGAAACCTCAGACTATAAAACAAACAAGCAGTCTGGTGGCACTTAAAAGACCAACAAATTTATTTATCACATGAGCTTTCATGGGAGAAAATCCCACTTCATCAGAAGTGTGAAGAAGGGAAACTTTTTGTAAGTTTTCCATCTTCAAGCATCTGATGAAATGGGATTTTGTCCCACGAAAGCTCATACAATAAATAGATTTATTAGTCTTTATAAGTGCTACCAGCCTCACTGTTTTTGTTGCTGGACTAGACTAACACGGCTACCCCTTTGGAACTCTGACTGTAAGACACTGTAAGACATTCTAAGTGGTGGTACATTTCTCAGCACACACACCCATTGTTATCCCAGTATAAGAGGGTTTGATAGTTAATAATCTCTTCCTGCAGCAGTTGCAACCTGACTGCTCCAAACTCCCCTGTGATATGCAGTGAACTACAAACCTTATTTAATCACTGAATTAATAGTTACCCAGTACAACTGTGACAAGCATCCCACTCATCAAGCCCTCAATCCAGGAAAGCACTAAGCACTTGCTGAACTTTACGACATGAGTAGTTCCCTGGCTACTCATAAAAGTTAAGCCTGCACATATGTGCTCTTCTGGATCACAGCCCGAGTGTCTCAGTGAAAACAGGCAGGAAATTACAAATGTGGGGAGGATACAGAAAATAGATTTAAAAAACAATTAATGTTGCCACCCCTGCCAGTTACATTTAAAAAATGAAGTATTATTGAAGCCTCATAGATGAATTAGGTAAGATGCATGAATGCTGAAAAAGCACGTGCAAAGATATTAGTACCATTCACAGAATAAAAAATAAACTACTTTCTTTTTCTGTGGCCACATGCACCACAGTATGTTCATTGTAAGGTCAGTCCAAAAAAAGGGCAGCTTCCTTCCAAAACAACATGCACAGCTGTAGCACAACTTGAAGAGTGTGGGGAATGAGACAGTTAATAAATAATAAATAAACAAATAGATTGACAGAGAGAATACTATGTACACACACAAAAAAAACTCCAGTCATAAATGGGTGTACAGCATGAAAATGTTATATTTTTGAGATTCATGGATCTTACAGCTCTACTAGCACATAGCTGCCTGTGGATTGAGAAAACAATCTAAGCCCACAGATACATATATTCAACCAGCACTAGAGCTGTGAGATCTGTCAAAGCTTGTTCTCAATGAGTGACAAGAAAATTGAGAAGACATCTTTCAGATCGGATTATACTTAATGATAGGCTGACTGTACACAAACGTAGCATTTAAACTCAAGTAAACCTTCCTTATATCAATAACTATTGAAAATTATTTCTGCCATTTTTAAGATCATACATAATCACTGCAAGAAGACAGGTTTTCATATCTCTTTACAAGGAATGACCAATTATGGAAAAACTCCCCAAAGCATATGGAGTCTGAAATCCAAATGTGTTGTTAAAATGTGAGATGCCGTATAAATATAGTATTAAGTCCTAGCTCCTACACTGGAGATGACAAACTTTGTATGTGTTGTGTTTCCTTATGACAGATGAAGAGTTGTGACAGATCGTGTAAACATGTACACTAAAACAAGTACATCAGAGATTCCCCAACTCTGCAGGCAAAATACACAAAGTTAATTTAGCAGATTTACTGATATTTCAGTCTCATAAAAACTCCTTCAAAATGTCTTCTAGTTTGTATGCAAGATGAAGTGAGTACAAGAGTGGTGGGCAATGGGATCAGGATTAATGCTATTTAACTATGCATTGCTTTTATTTTTTTCAAATTAATGCACCAATTTTGAATTTCCAGATTAATTTTTCTTTAAAGATACAAAACTACAACACTTACTGAAGGAATTCCCTTAAGAAGAATATACGCACATACTGAACTCCAACTTGACTAGATTTTGGTAGCTCAGTAAAAATGAATTTATCATCTCAAGTAATCAAGTGAGAACTTTGGTCTACAACATTGTAGAGCTATGAAACACTAAGAATGTAACAATAAAAAGACACTACGATACAAATGTGATAGAAAATGTTTGCAGACCATTACTATTTCTATAGAGCAATAGGTGTTCACAGCCTTTTAAAGAGGAACATGGCTAGGTCCTCATCTCAAATAGCTTTATAATCTAAATACAATGAATAGGAAAAAGTGACAACAGGCCCTATGGTATGAAGACAAGGGAAAGGGAAACAGTTTTTGTGAAAAAAGCTACAAAGGGCATTGATTCAGTTTGATGATTTTCCTGCTCTTTTGGTTCTCTTTATGTATTTTTAATATGAGCAGCCAGGGTTGATAGTATCTAGAGCTCAAGTTAATGTGAGATGGCAAGACGAAAACAATGAGATTTGAGGAAGTACTTGAACTAAAACATGATGAGATGACAGACAGGAATGCACAGGAGCAGTAAAGGGATTTCAGCATGCACATAAGCAAGCATTGAAACAGCATGAGCTTTGGAGTCCATCATTTTTCAAATGAAGAATGCTTATGAACGGAAGTCTGAACCTGCAGTTTTTGCAGTTGTAGTGCCAAGGAATAAATTTACTGCAAGAAGGTCATTTGATATAAAACTTAACTACATAATCGGAACAGGGACTAAGAGAAGAATGCTGACTAACAGAAACAACTTCAGATCCTGTTACAAAACAAGATGATGATTGAGATGTGGCTCTCTGTGATGGCATGGGCTTAACCTGCATTAACGGAGTTCAGCCTACTCCATGGGAAGAGAAAGTCCCATCCCTTAGACTCTGCTGGTCATGCTAAAACTGCTCCCTGAATACAAAAGGGAGTAAGTCAGTATTCACAGCTGGCCAGCAAGGAGGAAGGGTGTGTGCTGGAGGCCCCTCGCCATGAGCCAAACCAGATCCTGCCAGTGAGGGAGAGCAACCCAAGAGGCCTCACTGTTGGCTGCCCAGAGCCAGATGCCCACAAGGTCATTGCTGCCAGTGGGCTCCAGCAAAACAAACAAGGAATCCTGTGGCACTTAACGACTAACAAATTTATTTATCACATGAGCTTTTGTGGGGGAGAATCCCACTTCATCAGATTACCCCCAGGGGAAAGTGAACAGTCTGGAGCCCATGGGAGGATCTCAGCAACAACCAGTTAGAAAGTAGCCTGGGGGACTGAATGGTGGAACTGGGGATGATGCAGAAACAAAGCCAGTGTGTTTCAGATCAGATCCTTGCTGACTTGGTGTTGGCTCTCAGCACTGACAGGAGCCTGGGCTGGGGGCTCAGTGGAGCAGGAGGGCCTAAACCTTCCAACCCAGGCACCACACCCATAGCAGACGGCCTCTCACTACTGACTCTCACCACTAGACCGTGCTGCCCTGAACCCTGCCCTGAACCCCAGGCCTGCTACTGAAGCTGGCCGCTAAGCCAGGGTGCCCTGACCTGAGGGACAGTTAGCTGAATTATGTGGGTTTTAAGTCAACCTTTGGGGACCCCAGAGGTCAAATTAAGGCTGTGGAAGTGTCTGTTCTTCCCCACACCCCCTCTGAATCTCCCCAATAGGGGGCAATGGCTGGGCTTACCCCACAAGAGTCCTACTAAAACTAAAAGACTGAAGTCAGTGGTCAAAAAATAGTTTGCAAGTGTTATGTGAGATTGGAACTCCTTCTTTGGGTGGTCCACTTCAAAAAATACATGCTGTGACATCAAAGAGAAGAAATGAAAATTGACACAAACATAAGAAAGCCAGAAATGTCAACAAGACAAGACTGAAAAACCAATATAAGGTGGGAATCAGTTTCACAAAACTTGAGGGAAGAATCCAATGCAAAACCATCACCTACAGTGGAGTCTAAGTTGTCCATCTGCAATTCTAGAATTCCTTGGGTATAATAAGTAAAGACCATGGAACTATTGTTGATCTGACTGTAAATCAGAAGCCAATTAGACTTCATCTATTAACCCAGATTAAATCTCATCATTTATTAATTTATGCTATTTTGACATTTCTGAAGACTATTTAAAAAGCCATCTCAGATCTGCTTACCTGTTATTCTCTTTTCTTTGTTCAGGTCTATTTGTAACCACTGATATCCATCAGTTGAAGAAGCCGCCCATGGAGGTCCAGGCCTTTTCAATCTGGCTCTTTCAGGTGTCCAGAAGTTTGCCTGACCTGTTTGGTCTGGCCACTCTAGACTTGATGATGCTGTAATCTGAGAATTGGGGATTACTCCAGATTCCATTCCCAGTGTCCCATAGCAACCTGAACAACATAAGACATGAGGACTCATATGCAAGAATCAAAGTTACAAATCCAAATTTCCTTGCTTCGAATTCTGCTTTATTGCATTAAAATTATATTCTGTAATAAAATGTTATTGTTGCATGTCTGATATTTAATTTTATACCAGGATAAACTCTTAGTGTCTAACAATTCACAAAATTAATTCAGAGAGTAATGATAAAAGGCAACATACTCAGTTAAAGAAGATGTCTACTGAGGTGCTGTGCAGCAACATTAGTTTAATATTAATCACTTTACTAATGGTATTAGATTGGGATAAATAGTATATCAATGAAATTTACAGAGGAAACTGAATTAGGAGGTGTTAATGGATGAGATATTGGAAGGAAGGGTAAAATATAGAAAACAGTAATCCTCTACAAGGTACAAGACTGATTATACTGGACAGCAACTGGATTTGAGTTTTCAGTTCAATGCACCAGCAAAAAATATCAGTGTGATTTTGGACTTTATATGCAGGAGCATTCACACTGGCACACCAAGAATGTGATAGTTTCTTTTTAAGGCTCTGGCAAGAAAGTATCTGGAACGTTGCATTCAGTTTTGAGCGTCCTAATACCAGAAAGATAAGAATAAGAAATAAGGGCTATGAGAATTATATTCTGAGAAACTCACTTAGCACTCATCGAGAGGCAACAAATTAGTTGTAGGAATGAAGTAAAATAGAATAGAAAAATACTGGGAAAAGTTGCTACAAATGTAGAATGGCTAAGCAAATATTGACTTTTCTACATTTCAGAATGCCCTCAGAACAATTTTATTCTAATATTTTAAAATATATTAAGAAAGCAACAATAAGGTAGGAGAATTTCTCTTTCTGTACCGGGGGAAAAAAGCCTTCTTGAATATTGGCACGTGGGGAAAGATTTAAAGGGCCAAAAAATTATATCTTGGCTAAACAATAACTTTGGAGGCTTGAAGGAACATATTTTAAATGTCTCAAACCTAGAAATGGAGCGATTTAATTTAGAAATATATAAGTAGAAATCAAAGCAACTGAATTAAATTAATGAGTCTCACTAAGTTAGATGAAGTATAGATACCAACCATAATCAGAATTTGTTTCTATGCTCAAAGCCCTCAAAGTCTCCCCAACCCCTACAACAATCCAGTGAAAACAGTGAAAGTTCTAAAAGATACCATTTGACTAGCAAGCCTAATAAAAATCACAGCTGCATGCAAAACAACCATTTTTAAAGAATATTTCCTACTCCAAGTTTATGTAAAAAAATCAGCAGGCAGCACAAAGTGATATGCTTACCACTAGTCTTAAATGTGAAGAGGCTTGCAGATAACTGTCCTCTGCAGAAAAGAAAAGAAAAAGCTATTTTTGTGTCTGTCACTGGCATGTTTAAGGGAAAATATTCTCAAATTCATTCTTCCCCTACTACTGCATTCTACCAGGAATCTATTTGTGCCAAAATACATTTTTCTTATTGAAAGAGTACTTGCTAACTCCACTATGAAAAATGGTTTCAGAACTGTCAGTATGAACACCTTTGCTAAGGGCTGAAACCTGGCCTATAAGGTATCATCTAATCCAGTGGTTTTCAAACTCTTTTTCTTGGGACCCAAGTTGAAAAAAATCATGTATGCCCACGACCCAACAATTACACCTTTGTGCAACACATTCCAGTCTTTTGCAGGTACCAGTAGAGGGTGCCACGACACAGTACCTAAGGGTTTTCAAGCCAATACTGACTCCTGACCCTAAGTCTGAAAACCACTGATCTAACCTAAAAGATTTCAAATGTAAGATGAAAGTATTAAAGTGCAGATAATGATGCATCTAAAACAACAGCAACTTAAAAAATATTTGTTTGTCTAAATGAAGTGGATGAATAAGACAACAAGGGTCAACTCCCTCCACCCAAACTCGCTCTTATGAACAGGGATTTTTAAGACCAGAAGGCTCTAAATCAAGAGCACCAAGTTACTCTCAATTTATGTTGTGCCATATTCATTTTCCAGGTACCAAACATCCATGCAAGAGAACACTTGAAAAATCAATAGATGAAATTGAATCTAAGCTCTGTTCTGCAAATTCTGATATTTCAAGCAGCACTGCAGCACTCATGCTTCAAGTTTAGATGGATACCAGCAGCCCCGTTTGCTTTTTTGATCTTCTGACAATATATAATCCTTTAATCCACAGAAAGTTTTGCTGACTCCATAACATGGTATGTTGGTGCTTTAGAAGAAAACATGACTAGGAATTCCTTAAAAAAATAAAAATTAGTTTGTTCATTCCGGTCCCATGTGAACTGTTTTTCTAAATATTTACTACTGAGCCCAACACTGGTTCAGCTCCACATACATTATCAATGTTGGAAGCCCTAGAATAAAACAGACACTAGCATTTACACCAAGCCAGTTAGACTTGATCTGAACAAGTTTACATGATACATTATTAAAATGCCAGGCATGGCCAGCAGTCTTTGTACATTAATGCTCTCAACACTGCTGCCATCAGTGGGGCTAAACAAGGGTTAGCAGTGTCAGAAAATTTTCCAAATGTAGGTGGGGTCTCAAAACAGACAGACAATGATCTACCTGACCAAACATACACCACTATCAATTTCAGGTAGGTTTGAGTAGTCAGCCTTGAGAAAACAGATTTCAAGTAAACAAAGAACAGCCATCTGTTCTTGCATCAGTCTATCAGTCAGCCAATGGCATACTATAGTTTCAGCTGTTGTGATTCCAGCTAAAGTTTTACATTGAAATACATGAAAAAAAATTTAATTGTTCCCTGGCCATTTATTATTTTTTTTAATGGCTGAGAAAAAGATACATTACCCCTCTGTAAGAAAACAGAACTAAGAATTACAAAAATGATATGGATTTATTTTATATATAAATGGCAATAAACTACAAAGTAGCAGCCAAGACTACCATACATTCAATCACATTATTATTTAGAAGTAAATTTATTAAGAGTTTATGGTCATGCTCTTTAGAAGATAGATTTCCTAGTTTTGCAGTGAAGTCTTAAATTTTCACTTATGGCCTACTTGTTACAATAACTTGGGGTATGTCTACACTGGAGCCTTAGGTCAACTTAAAGAAGGTTAGGTCGACCTACAGACTCCTGGGCCACACTGGGCTTTTATTAAGTAGACTTATGGACTTTCTTAAATCGACTGAAAAACGCCACCTCTTAAGGTCGACTTAATGCTTAAGTCAACCTTATTAAGTCAACTTAAGCCAGTGTAGACAGGAAAAGCCCTTAAGTCAACCTAAGTGGCCTCCAGGCCCCCTCCCTGAGTTCATGGCCACCAGGAAGGGTTAACCTAGCACCAGCCAGTGCAGATGCAGGCAGTCGACAGGAGTTTTTGATCTGGACTCTCTAAGTTGACTTAACAAGTTCAACTTTAAGTTGACTTTGTTAGGTCAACTTAACAGAGCCTCCAGCATAAACAGGTAAATCATATACCACAAATAGGAGTGCAACAGATGAAGCTACTTAGTACAGAATCTACCCTTCCTATGGGTGGGTAACTCCACTAGTTTATAATTTTACCACAACACAACTACTAATCACAGATTGATTTACCTCTCTCACAGCAGAAGGTAAGTATTAAATATATAAAAACAACATAGCAAACATACTTACACTTTTGAGGTCACATTGTTAGCCAAAGAACTTTCATAATACGGAATGCCTTTGCTGATGACAACATTGATTTGGCCACCTAGAATATTGGACACCACTCCTGCATGCACACCAGCCATGCAAAGCGAAGAGGACTTTGAAGAAAACAGAAAGCAACATTCAAACTCTGTTTTTTCCAAACTAACTTTCTGTGCGAGTTGTTTCATGAAGTTGATGGATTTCCAAACTTTTTCCCCAAACCATTTCACATTTTATTGTGCCATAAAGAAACTGCCATTATTGGACTTCCCACTACTCATTCATTTTAAAATTTATAAGATATGAAATGTACAGGTTTGAATTTTTTTGTTTTCTAGAAGATAAGTGTAATGAAAGTGTATGGAATACAACACTATGATTGAATATGGTCTTTAGCTGGAATTTACATACTAAGGTGATGTACAAGAGTTTAGACAAGTTAAGAAATAATTTTCAGTTTCAGAGGGGTAGCTGTGTTAATCTATATACAGCAAAAAACAATGATATTCCTGCGGCACCTTAAAGACTAACAAATTTCCTTCGGCATAAGCTTTCATGGGAAACACCACACTTTGCCAGATGCAACTGGCAAAGTAGGTTGAAGCCCATGAAAGCTTATGCCTGAAGAAATCTGTTAGTCTTTAAGGTGCCACAGGACTCTCATTAATTTTCAGTTTAAAACCATTTTCCTTAGAATCTTTTGTGGTAAATTAGGTAAGGAGACTATACATACCTATATAGTCTAAAAGCCTGGAGAAAAAAAAAACCCTGACCATTGTAACCTTCTTCAGTTAATGGAAAGGGCAGAAGGGTATATGTAGCTGCTTGCTATACCATTACATCACATACTGTTTGTGGACAGAGCACCATTTGCCATGTTATCTGAATTCTGACAGCAGACCATACAGAATAGATTTTTTTTTTACAATTTAAACTCACACGATTTAGATGCCTTTTACACCTATTACTAGAGTAAACACTAGATAATCAGCAGCTTTTGTTGCCACAGCACAATATAGTGTATATGGTCAAACTCCATTCAGTAAGGAAGAGTTAAAACATCTAGAGCCCTGCACAGATACAAATATGCGGATCTGTATCCAATCTGCATCTGCAAGAAATGATCTACTGATATATCCATGTTGTATCTGCAGATGCGGATACAATGCGGATATCCATGGATATCCACATATTTGCAGGGCTCTAGCTTTCTGAAGATAAAAATATGTGGATCTGTATCTGATCCGCATCCGCAAGAAATGGTCCGTGTTGTATCTGTGGATGCAGATATAATGTGGATATCTGCGGATATCTGCATATTTTCAAGACTCTAAAAATATGACCACTGACTATTGAAATCCATTACAGTATCATGAAATCAGAGGAGGCTATTAAGCATTTAGCTTCCTCGCTAGGAACCTGAATGTTACAGACTTGAACCAGCCAGCCAACAGAAATAAAATTGGAAGCACTGAAAATTGTTCTGGTGATCCACATTTCTCAGCAGATACTATCAAAATGTAAGAGCACAGGATGCGTAACCACCTCATGAAGACGGCAGAGTTGAGAGCTCCAGCCATAAGCAGATGGGCAAAAACCAGTAGCATGTCACCTTAGGAAGTATCTAATTCCAGAGCCAAGGAAATAGAACTTACAGAAGAAAAACATCTGTAGCAGATTTTTATCAGAAAAGTGAAGAATTTAATGAAACTTAAAATGAATATACAGTATTGTCTAAATTTACTTACATCTCTATATCCATGAGGAATAGTGCCAGAAATATCAGCAAAAGAAATCACACATCCAGCTGGACAATACTTACTGGAAGAAAGGGACACGAAGTCACTGTATGCCTGCCATTGCACTTCAGTTTAAAAAGAGCAAGCAGCTCACTGTACTTTGAAGTTTTTCATCTCAAACCAGGGACAATTTAAAGTGGGTGGGGTCGTAATACTGTACATGGCTTCTAGAACAACTACCTACTGTATTAATGTGTCATAAATTGAGACAACAAGTTAGAAAGAAAGAGATAAGGTGGATACTACAATAGCATTTATTGGAGCAACGTCTGTTGGTGAGAAAGACAAGGGGTATCTCTACACTGGTAGCAGCAAACTCATCGCCATCAGATCAATTTTTCCATACTAACTGAGCAGTCAGTAAAGACACACTCAGTTGATCTGGAAATCAACACAATAAAACTACTCCCCCAAGCAGCATAGAGCTGTGTCAACAAGAACACATTTCCTGTTGATGCAGCACAATGAAGACAGTGCACTACAGCGGCAGTTCTCAACCACTGTGTCGGGACACGTTATTATGTCACCACACAGCAGTAAGTGTGTCACAGAACACTGCAGAGATGGCTGGATTTGGCCTTGGGGAGGTGGGCTGGTGTTTCCTGTAGGATCACAATATGCTGCCAAGTGTGTCACGACCCGCAAAAGATTGAGGACCACTGCACTACGGGGAAGTTACAAAGTTGACAGGAGTTATACAAACTAGTCTGTGTAGCTTGCATAATTCTCATCAGCTGATGCCAAATTTTGCCAGCCATGTACACCAGTCCAAGCTTTTGAGCTTACACAGAGCTCTTCTTCAGGTCTTGGCAATGTATTCAAAACATCACAGCTATATACAAGTTGAAAAAGATTGTTTAGTGTACTTAGATAACGTATTTCAAGGGACATTCAAGGTGAAGCATCCCATTCAAGATGGCTTCTTGACAAATGTGTTAACTACTTATGCTATCTTTTATTTAGCTTTGACAAACAGAAGCCTGGTCTACAAGGCCAACGAAATTTGGCATCAGTTGACAGTAGTTATGGAAGCTACAGAGTAGCTTGCACAATTCCTATCGCCTTTGTAACTTCCTTTTAGCACATTGTCTTCACTGTGCTGCACCGCTTGAGGGGGTGGTTTTATTACATAGATTGCATGTTATATTACATTTTATTTTGTCTGTTACATATCTTTACTGATTGCTCAGTTGATCCTAAAATCTGATCTTATGGCAGCTAATTTGCCGCCGTCAGTGGAGACATGACCTGTGTTTGTTTCCCAGATCTGAAGAGCAGCTCTGTACAAATTCAAAAGCTTGTGTCTCTGACCAACAGAAATTGATCCAAAAAAGGTATTACCTCACCCCGCTTGCCCCTCTAACATCCTGGGACCAACACAGCCACATCATCACTGCATATACATCAGAAACACATATTCAGGAAAAGATTTAGAACAGTAAAAAAAACAAACAAACAGGCATTTGATAGGAACATCATGAAAGGATGTGTTTTAACTACATTTTTAATACGCATACATCAATCAATCAATCATAGGGCTGGAAGGGACCTCATGAGATCATCAAGTCCAACCCCCTGGGAATTGAACCCAGGACCTTCCGCATGTTAAGCAGAGGTGCTAGCCACTACACTAGATCTTCACATCCCTATGTCTGGTATCAACGCCACTTAATATCTGTAAATTTTAAAATTACAAATCAGAATCCAGTATACTAGCATTAGTGATTGTTTTATTTTATAAACTTTGAGACTGTATATTTACAAATATTATACTTTTTTAAAATGGTATTTCTCAAAAATGTACATTACATACTATCTTCATGTACTGCTTTAATCATAAGAAAAAGGATTGACTTCAGCTAACACTTTTATAGCATAGAAAGTAGGAGGCAAGATAGATACACTTCTGATGAAAGTGCATGCTCATCTTCTAGTGCCACTTTCTACCACAAATAAGACAAAGCAAAAGCTTGAGGAAGAAAGCTGGACTATACTAGCATCATTATATTCTACTCCATGGGGGAGAGTTACCACCTTTTCTCCAAGAATTAAAAGTAGTGTGTGTGTTGGGGGGAGGGAGGGATTATGATGGTCAACAAGACTGTAGACAATTTCAGAGAATTACCACCCCCTGAGGTGACAAATATTTCAGGTAATACATCTCTTTATCTAGTTCACCTTTGTAATCTACTTTTTAAAAGCAATGAACTCTTAGTAACATGAGCTCTCGCTACCACAGTTTTTGGGCAAAAAGCAGGGACATTGCTGGTTTTTCTGTATGTTAATTTAGTGCAAATTAGTGAGGCTCTACTGCATACTAAGATGATTATCTTCATTTCTAGAAGCTGTAAGATAAGAACCTATTACGTTGTCATTTAAAGACTTCAATTTCACCATCCAAAGGACTCTGTTTGAAACAAAGTGGCAAAGTGGAAGAGGTGTGTAACAGCATGAATAAAACCACAGTAAAATAATCATAGTGAAGGGAAAAGGAACAAGATTAGTCTTACTTGAATTCCGGTTCAGAAAACTGACTTGCATTCTCTAAACAGGTTATTAGATCTGGAAAGAAAAAAATGTTAGGTCAAGAAGAAAATAGAGAGAACTAATTTTAGCCAACTTTTTAAAACTGCGCGAGGACCATCGAATTGAGTTTCTCAACTCACCAGTTCTGCAGGTCAATTAAAAAGCCTTGGAATGGAAACAACATACTTGTTAAATAACATACAAAGTGTGGATCTTTTATGGTACAGTAGAACCATGATAATTTGTACTGACTGGGTTAACCCACTGAGAATTTAGCATGTAAACATTACAAATTTAAGGATACAATACTACAAAATTGATCTTGCTCATTTGTTTTGCATCATTTACTTTTAATTATTCATAGTAATCATGGAAACTTGAAGGGATCATGAGAGGTCATAGTGTCCAGTTCTATGTACTCACAGCAGGACCAAGTACCCTCTTAAACAGTCCCTGTCAGGCGCTTGTCTAATCTGCTCTTAAAAATGTCCAAAGATGGAGATTCCACCATCTGCCTAGGCAATTTATTCCAGTTGTTAATCACCCTGATAGTTAGGAATTTTTTCCTAATGTCCAACCTAAACCTCCCTTACTATAATTTAAGCCCACTGCGTCTTGTTCTATCAGCAGCAGCAAAGGAGAACAATTTTTCTCTCTCCTCCTCGTGACAACCTTTTAGGTACTTGAAAACTGTTACATTCCCTTTCAGTCTCCTTTTCTCTGTACTAAACAAATCCAGCTCTCTTAATCTTCCTTCATAAGTCAAGTGTTCTAGACCTCTAATTATTCATGTTGCTCTTCTGTGGACTTTCTCCAATTCCTCCACATCTTTCCTGAAATGAAGTGCCTAGAACTGGACACAGTACTCCAGCTGAGACCTAATCAGGGCCAAGCAGATTGAAAGAATTACTTCTCGTGCCTTATCTGCAATACTCCTGCTAATACATCCCAGAATAGTGTTTGCTTTCTTTGCAATAGCGTTACAGTGTTCACTCATATTTAGCTTGTGGTCCACTATGACACCCAGATACCTTTCTGCAGGACTCCTCCCTAGGCAGTCATTGCCCGTTTTGTATCATGCAATGGACTACTCTTTCCTAAGGTGAGTACTTTTCACTTGTCTTTACTGAATTTCATTCTGTTTACCTCAGAGCATTTCACTAGTTTGTCTAAATCATTTTGACTTGTGATCCTATCCCTCAAAGTACTTGCAACCCCCCAGCTCAGTATCATCGGCAAACTTTATAAGTGCACTTTCTATGTTATCATCTAAATCACTGATGAAGATATTGAACAGAACCAATCCCTGCAGTGCTCTGCTCCTTATGCCCTTCCAGCATGACTGTGAACCATTGATAACTACTCTCTCGGAGCAGTTATCCAACCAGTTTTGCACGCATCTTTAAGTAACTCCATCCAAGCCCTATTTCCATAGTTTGTTAACAAGAAAGTGATGCGAGACCTTATCAAAAGCCCTACTAAAGTCCAGACATACCACATCTACCACTTCCCCTCTATCTATAAGGCTTGTTACCCCATCACAGAAATCTATCAGGTTGGTTTGACACGATTTGTTCTTTACAAATCTATGCTGACTATCACTTAGCACCTTATTCTCTTCCAAGTGTTTGTTAATGGATTCCTTAACTATCTTTCCTGGTACAGAGGTTATGATGATTGGTCTATAATTCCCTGGGTTGTCCTTATTTCCCTCTTTATAGATGGGCACTATATAATGCTTCATAGAATGCTTGCAAGTGCACAGTAGTATGTTTTTAAAAGTTACAAATACTTAAACTCTGTTTACCTGAGGAAATTGAACAGAGAGCGGATGAAACTAACACACTGCTTAAAATAGAGTTCTGGGTTTAAACATATGACTGTCTTTCACAAGAGGATGAAGTACAGAACACAGGAGGGCCTCTCTCACATTATCAAATAGTGACAACTAAAATTTGACATGTTTACCCTATGTCAACCTAAGCTGTCAAGTTAAAAAACACAAATATACGGAAGTCAAATTAGAAAACACACATAATAAAAAAAATTAGAAAGCAAAGATGACCTCATGCACTTTTTTGTAGTATTAATTCTAGCACCAAGATTCTCCCACTATGGCCAACAGAATAGCTGTGGGTGGCCCACAGACACCTGGAAGGTCATGTGTATCTCTACATCCATTTCTATTGGTGTCTAGGCTGGACACCAGTAGAAGTGACTACAAAGAAAGAGGAAAAACAAGTACAAGATCTTTTATTGCAGCCCACAGCACCGTAAAAGCATGAAAGCAGCAGCAATAAGCTGTTTGCAGAAAAATGGACAAGAAGCTATCATCTGGACCCTAGACATAAGACTGCTCAGAGGAACAAGGAAACAGAATTCCATGCAAGGACAAGTTAACAAGGATTGGGTCCAACAGAAAGATTGGAACTAACAGAGGTATGTGCAAATGGAAAACTAGAAAAATGCAGTGGTTACCACAGGATTTATAGGAGATTGTGAATTTGATCAGAATTCGATGATACTGCCACTTTACAAAGAGACGATTTATGCTAAAAATCATTCAGGACCCTTCCTCTGGCATCTTGCACACATAATATATGTTATCTTTTATCTAAAGCAGCTGTTTCATCTGTTTCATTCCTTAACTCCTCTGAACAGTAACTGAGTGTATCTAGAGGCCAGGACAGCTAAGAAGTGTTATGAAGACATCTAAAAGTGTACATATTTTTAGACATCCACCGCTCCTGTTGAGAACACAGAAAAATAAGTTTGTACTCATTATACAATTCTTAATTTTTATTAAAATAACTAATTACGTCTGACAAATACCTGATTTGTCAGTGGTTGAATATGAAGCCAGAAATCCACGGCCAGAAATGTGTGTTCCACTCATAAACTGCACTGTGACTTCATTACTTTCCGACTCAATTAAATTGTCCATCTGGAAGCCCAGACCACAGTATTTTCCTAGGAAGAAAAAAAGCTGATTAAGTTTTCTAATGTACATTGTGGCTAAACTGAACATGACTGTAGGTGAAGGACATATTCAGTACTTATGTCAGACCTTCAAATATTCAGTCAACTGGAGTTACCAGTGATCTTAAGCTTAAACAGCATGACAGTTAAATTGGACCATTATAGCACCATGCAGATGTAGGACTAGAAGGGACCTCAAGAAATCATCCATCCCCTTGCACTGAGTAAAAGTAAATCATCTCTGACTGGTGTTTGTCCAATCTGTTCTTAAAACCTCCAATGACAAGTATTCCACAACTTCCCTTGGTAACATGTTCCAGGACTTAATTATCCTTATAGCTAGAAAGTTTTTCTTAATATCTAACCTATAGCTCCACTGCTGCAGATTAAGCCCACTACTTTTGTTTACCTTCAGCGGACAAGAGCATAAATGATCACCATCTTCTTTAACAGCCTTTAATATATTTAAAGACTTAACAACATCCCACCTCCTTAATGTCTTCTTTTCTCAGGAGTAAACTATCAAGGACTTTCTTCAGCCACATTTTCTAAAACTTTTAGCATGGTAAAATAGGAAACAATAACAATATAACAGCTTGTACAAGAATTAAGCCCCAGTATCAGCAAGTCTAAAACAAGAGGTTCCCATTTTATTAAACACAGGACAGTTTAAACAATAGTTAGCCCTCGGGGGGGGGAAAAGTTTGTTGGCAGCAAAACCTGATGTTTGCCATGGACCCAGACTCATGGCAAACACTGTATACCCGTGAGCTGGAAGCATTAGAGTTATATCAGAAATATCACTGAACATCAATTTATCATTTATACACAGAATACAAAAATATTCCCATCAATAATTAAAATTTATAATGAGGCAAAATAAGACAAATGCTGCCTAAGAACTTACAGCTTGACTTAAGGACATTTACTTTGCATATTTTGGCATGTGATATTGACACTGTTTCAACAGGGACAACGCTTTAACTTCTTCAGTCTAAAAAAGATCATCTGACATCTCTCCTTCCATTATTTCCCACAACTGCGAAAATGTAAATACATAATAATAAAAAAAAGCTTTCAAATAGATAATCGAGCAAAATTATAACATATAAAAAGTGAGGTCTGCCTAGCCTCTGAATACTGCAAGACCAACCCTGAAGCTAGAAAAGGGGCTTGAAAAGTTTACCCAAAACCTACCAGCTCAGTGGCTAAGCTTACTAGATAGCATGAAAAACACCTGTGCTTCCTTGCCTCCCTGCAACTTAAAGAAATAAAACAGCTCATCATTTACTGGGTACTGTATTTAAAAATTATAACACTGTCAACCAACTTTAATTATTTCTTTTAAAAGTTAACTATACCTCACATTTCTTAGATTTCCTCTCTTTTCTTCCCTACAACAGATAACGGGGTAACTTGTGTTGCATTGGTGTTGTCTGTTCCTCTTTCTTACCTCCTCATAATTCCTCTAATTCCCTACTCTAATTTCTCATCTCCCCTGTTTCTTCCCCACTCAAATTTCTTTCTTCCCTATTTCTCTTTTTCTAAACTTCTTATACACATTCCTCATCAGCACTTCCAAACACTTGCAAAACCCATCTAGTCATTTACCTACCTCCTTATATATTGTTTTTGAGACCTACTGGAAACCTAGTAAACAGAAGTACTAAACTAAGGTGCTAGGACACCTAGTCAGAGGCAACCATCTTATAAGAAACAGAGCTCTGTCTCTTTTCCCCCCAACAGCTGGCATCCTTCTCCCTAGTAAATAACTCCAGTATGTCTCTGCATTGTGGTTCACAGATTTCTTGAGCTATAGCCTATAGTGAATCAGACTGAACACAGCTTAGTGCTGCATACTAATCTGAGGCCTGGTCTATGCTACAAAGTCAGGTTTATGTAAGCTGCCTTGTGTAGAGCTAGCTGTGCACGTGTCTACACTTAAATTTGTCTCCCACCAATGTAAGAGTCCCTTTACAGGGATGCGATAACATCATCTCCCCAAGCTGCAGTGACTACCTGTACTCGTGGATGTACTGCTGCTAATGCAGCATGAGTGTTAACAGTGTTCCTTAGCTTAGCATAGCATGGCAGGAGAAATTCAATGGCCCTCCACACTTGAGTGACAGCAGCCCTCACAGTGGATTTTCCACCTTTAAAATTATTTTCCACTGCCAGGTAACTGTAAGTGCTTCAAGTCTCCACAGGGTCATTGACACACACTTCTTCATTGCCAGTGCAGCTCTCATTCTGTAGGGCTGTGGCAAATGCAACACACAAATCCAGGAATACGCTCTACATGTCCAAAAAGTTCTGCAGTGACTGTTACCTCAAGCCTGCATTGCAACGCGTTCCCATCAATCATTGCTTCTTTCTCAGGCTCACAAGGGGCATCCCACTATCTGCAACAGCTCTATGAACTGCACCACTGACCTGGAACTTACATCCTACAGCACCCTGTCCTCTTAAGAAACTGCCATCTTCCACACCAACTGGGCTCTTTTTACAGCTCTGCAAATATCTGGGGATTGTGTATCCAGTGCTTATGACAAAAACGAAGAGCTGTGTAGGCTCCCTGCTTCTGTCACAGGTGATGGAAAGCAAGGAGGGCCATGAGGAATTGTGCATATTTTAAAAAAGGTACGACAATTACGGGATGTGAATGACATCATGAGATGAAGACAGCCGCTTACTGGGAAGTTGACCCCTTCTTCCCAGTCACCCATGCATGACTAGTTTCAGCTTCACCATGCACTGCCAAAATTTCCTTAAAAATAGAGGGATGGACAATGTCAGGTTGCACAATGGGATTCCCCCATGCTGTCGCACACTGTGCATTGACACGCGCACTCCTGGCATATGTCTACACTGGGGGCTCTGTTAAGTCGACTTAACAAAGTCAACTTTTTTGTTGACTTAAAGTCAAGTTCCAAAGCGGCAGCCATGTTAGTCTAGTCCAGCAAAAAGAGAGTCTTTTGGCACTTACAGACGACCTTCTTAAGTTGACTTAGAACGTCCACACTGAAAGCTCCTGTTAACTGCCTGCATTCACACTGGCAGGTGCTAGGTTGACCCGTCCTGTGGCCAGGAACTCTGGGAGGGAGCCTGGAGGCCAATTAAGTCAGCTTAAGGGCTATTCCCCATCTACATTGGCTTAAGTCAACCTTAAGAGGTGGTGTTATTAAGTTGACTTAAGGAAGCACTTAAGTCAACTTAATAAAAGCCCAGTGCAGCCACACAGGACTGTAGGTTGACTTGATCTGCCTTTAAGTCAACCTAAGGTTCCAGTGTAGACGTACCCCCGGTGAGTATATGCACACAACCAATTCAAGGAGCCAAGCACGCACACACACAAACAATATACTAACTGCAGTGGCTTTATGCTGACGTAATTTGTGTGGATCAAAGTTTGTAATATAGATGTGGCCTGAGTAATATCAACATAAACTGATACAACTAGCCCATTTTAATTCTGTTGCAGCTAAGAAACCTATATGCAGTAGCACAGGCCCTTGCAACTATAAGGGTTACAAATGTAATTAAAAAAAAAAAAAAGAAAGGCAAGATTCTGCAGGATATTGATAACATTTGACTGTAAAGTCCTAAAATTGCCACAAATAAACAGACTTGGTATCACATGGAGGTATTGATATTCTTCAGCTTAATCAATCTAAGCTGTGATGAGACAGTAGGCAAGCTCTCAGTCCTACTTTCTTTTAACCAATTCAGAGAGAATAATTATGTTCTATTCTGTAAGCTTCCTCTGAACTATCAATTATGTAGTACTCCTGTGACTCTGCTTAAAATGAGGTGGCTGATAAATGAACAGTTATAATGCCAGATAACACTATACATGTTACACTTTACCACTCACATTCATTTATTCTGATTAGAAGAGGAACTTTATCTCATTGTAGCAGACTCAAAAAGTAAACCAGAAACCTCTTCAACTGAGAGTAAATTCCATCACTAGGAGAATTTGTGACAGTGCTATGAAGAACAGCCTTCTAAATGAACAAAATCAGTACATGAAATGTTTAAGAATATGCTTTATAGTAAAGAAGTTAGCCAAACTTTACTTTGAAACTTAATATTTACTAATATGTAGAAAAAGAGATGTTGATGTCAGTGGCCAAGAGATACAAATTTCTATCACACTGCACTGACCTCTAAAACAGTGCCTACTCTGAAGACATCTTTCAAATATAACAGAAGCATTTTCTAGCCATATAAAAAATGCAAAATGCACAACCCTTACACATTTTTGGTGGAATTTATTTTTTAAATATAATAATCTAACAATCATTCAGGACGTAAACCCACTGTGTGGTTAGAAAGAAATCAGTTTCCTTTCCAATCCAACAACATAAATTTACCACTTCATTTGGTAAATTGTTCCAACGAGTAACCACATCCACTATTAAAAATTTGTGCCTCATTTCCCATTTTAATTTTTCTAATTTCAACTTCCATAACTGGATCTTGTTATAACATTGTCTGATAGATTAAATGGTCTCAATCATACAGCTTCTTCCAGTGTAGGTATCTAAAGAGCATAATCCACTCAACACTTAACCTTCTCTTTGACAAAACTGACTGAGCTCTTTTTAGTCCCACTGTGACATACACTAGACCATGAATAATCCTCATAGCAGTTCTCTGACATCACTCCAATTTTTAAACATCTTTTAAAAGCTTAGATTTGGATACAGTATGGCTGCATTGGTTTTACCAATGACATATACACAAGTAATATCATATCCTACTCTTGATAATCACTGTTCCTGTATTAGCTCTTCTTGCCCCAATAGCAGGATAGGATCTCATGTTTAGGTGGCTAGCTACAATGGCTAGATCCTTTTCAGTCATATATTTCCAGGACAAGCATCCCATTCTTTACTCTTAAACATACGGCCTTACACTTGACTATATTAAATTATATATTATATTTATCAAGCACCCAACATTGACCACTGATGTAGAATAGTTATAATCCCGGCACTGAGTGTCATCTGCCAATTTTATGACCAATAAGGTAAGTTCTTCCAAAGTTATATACACAAATACCAAACATAATTGGGCTGAGAACTATTCTCTTCAGGGCTCCACTAGAAACTGACTCTGCCCAGCTCCTTGAAGGCCAGTCCCTCAAAAAATTACATTTTGAGATGACAAGGTACCTGTTTTTAATTCATTTAATACTTGCTAAAATTGTCAGGAACAGTATCTGAAACATTCACATATTATCTTCCAACCTTTTTTTTTTATTTAAGTACATAAAGCAGACTCCAAGGATACAACATGCCACTGACATTACATCATACCAGTGTGTTAAATGCATAGAGTCCTGAAGACTGAAGAAGCCCAGAAAAAGGTTTCTTTTAAATATGTTTTTAAATTTAATAACAATATTCCCCTTACCTGACATATCTGGGTACTTATTAATAGACAGAATAAGATGGAGATCTGACATAGTCACTGTATGATATATAGCCTGATTCTTTATTATTTCAAATTTGAATGTAGTTACCAATGGACCTTACTAATGACCTAGGGTTCTTGAGTGAACCAAACCACAGAAAAAATTGATCAGGAACCCATGGTATGCCTTACAGGAATTGTTACATGGATACTTAAACAGTTTTTATTTATAAAACCTTATACTGCAATTAGCATAGATGATAAACAAAATGGGAACTGAAAGAAAATTAAATGAACAAATGGAATAATAACCGGATTACCATCAAATTCTACTCTAATGCACACAGGAAATATTATGCAGCACGATTTTAAACTATACTAAGATTTATGTTATATACCTTATGTTAATACACTCACACCTGTTTCCAATCGTGTGGTTGAGAGAGGTGTCCAACTCCTCAATTTGAGAGAGGGGTGGAGGACGTCACAATATTAAATGGTTAAAGTTAGAGTATACTCGAACAGTCAAAATAACTAAGTATCCAGTAAGTTCCAGAGGGGTAGCCAATGTTAGTCTACTTCAGCAAAACAAACAAGGAGTCCTGTGGCACTCTTAAAGACTAACAAATTTAGTTATTGCATGAGCTTTTGTGGGAGAAATCCCATTTCGTCAGATGCTTGACCTCTTTAAAAGTGCCAAAAGACTCCTTGTTAAGTAGGTAGCAGGAAGAGATCCAGCTGGCACTGCTGCTGGACCTAAAAGCTGAAGCTCAAAAGAAAGACAGATACCCAGCAACAGGGTATGCCCTAGATAACATGGCTCAGTTTGGGTCCTTCTTTTTATACCTAATTCTGAGTTCTTCAGCCCCAAAATTCTAGGGTTACATTTATTCTATAGGATGGCAGGTTTGTATGTATGACTGATGTATGCCATCCTTCCAGAATGTTCTTTATTTCCTCTTCTAGATACTTTCGTGGGTTTTGCAGTATGCTTGTACAGATATTTTAGGGCCCAGACTTGGTAAGTCCCTTTTGTTTTGGTGTCTGCTGACTGACCCCAAGTAGAGTGCATGATCAAAACATAGCCCCTGGATTTCCACATCATTATACAAGACACAAACAGGTATAAGTTATGCCATTTTATCTTATGCTAACATATAACTCCTATGTCTTTAGCTGTCTCAAATTGGCTCAGTATGATCTGTATGCAAGCCAAGGTACTTTGCATTACAGCTTTTAATATAAAATGTATACACTATCTTCTAAATCTACAATAAAATGACCCCTTAAACCTAGAAAGGAAGGAAGGAAGGAAGGAAGGAAGGATGCAAGCAAGTATAGATTAGGTTATAGACATCAACTCTTCCCTATCAGTTATTAATCCTCAGATAACACATCCTTTCTATTTTGGTTTAATCTGCATTCCACATTACATGAGCCGACCCTGGGATACAGCCAGCAAATACTAGTCAAGGTATATTTCTGTGGTTATTTTATTTTGTTGTAAGTAACTGCAGTTACAATCTGCTTTAAAATAATAAAAACCATTTCTTTTAACATCAAAAAGTATTTCCCAAATCAAAGTCTAGTTTTAGCATTTCTGTAATGAGCCATATTTTTCTCCAGAGGGATTATTCTCTCAGAAAGGATTCTCAACATCAATCATTTAAGGTGTGTTGTAATTTCTGGATACTAGATGATGATCTTCAGAATTATCATGAATTCACAAATCCTTGTAGAGAAATCAAATTTCTGATTGGAATTTCCACTGTGGTTTTAGTTTGTATACTTTTTAAGACTTTTGTAAACATAACTGTTTCTATCAGGTAATGGAAGACTCACTACAGATCACAGAATATGCAAGCCCCCAGTATTCACTGATCAGTGGTAATTTTATCCTATAAATGTCTGCACAATGACAGTAATCTTACACTGATTGTGGCTCTTTCCATTACTTAAAAGTTAATCACAATAAGCAGTATTGTGTACATTTTAATTATTATACAATAAGAATGTCCTTAGAATTCATATCAGCCTAATTTACAGGTAGATGCATTTGTAGAATCTTTATTTGTATTTACTGATATAAAGCATCCATATGCTAAGGTGAAAATGCTATTATGAAGATGTGCTGGTTCCTCTATAGTTAAACCAAAGCTAATTCCCACAATAAGTATGATTTTCAAACTTTCCCACTCACCCCTAAATCCACCAAAAATAAAATCCACACACCCGAAATCTGACATTCCATATCATAGGATAGAATATTTTTGGATATTTTGGAGAAATTGTTTTCTGAGATATTTGTTGTGACACCTGCATCCCTATGGTCACCCTTAAACGTAACTGTACGCTGTTTAATGCAAAGTATATTATGTAAGCTCTTTTTGGAATGCTCACGATGTACCGAGCATTATTGTTATAGTTTGTCACAGTATCAGATGTATGGCTATCAGGCTCTGCTATGTAATATTCATGAACATGGGTCCTCATGGCTTAAAACAGATTCAGGCAAAACTCTCCAGGAACACTGGAGCAAATAGTACCTCCTTTAAGTATGTACAGAACAAGTCCAGCTCAGCACTCCAGGAACAAAAGATTGGCCTGGGCATCCATGGGGGATTGTCTCAAGTAATCTACCGCCTTTCTTAAAGCAGCTTCGAATCATGAGAAAGTAATACACACTGACACAGGATATGGATGAGTCCGTGAAAGAACACTTGGTTAGCTTACCGGGAGGGGAGGGGAGCGGGTGCACAAGAGGGACAACTCCCAAAGAGGAGAAGGAACCTTATAAAAATGGGAGACATTTGCCATGCTCTCCATCTCCCAACTCCATTCAACTGAAGTACAGAACAAAAGGAAGAACCTGGATGAAAGAAAACCACACAGCCTGTGGTAAGAAACACCAAAGTTTGAAAGACTGCTAAAATTACTGAAATTATTAGTTTAGAATATGATTTGCTTTTTGTTTTTCCTTGATTAAATCCAACTTATTGTCCTTTGACTTGTAATCACTTGCTATCCTTCTGTAGTTAATAAATGTGTTGGTTTGTTTGTTTTATCTAAAACAGTGCCTTTGGTTAGAAGCATGTGGGAGACTCCACTTGAAGTAATAAGGTTGCTACATATCAATTTCTTTGTTAATTGATGAACTTTCAGTGAGAAGCACTGGCCATTGTAAAATGGAAGTTCTTAGGGTTGAATCTCAGATTAGGGGTTTCAGCCAGGGTTATTCTGTTGCATAGTCCAAAAAAAACATCTGGCTAGCTAGAAGTCCTTACTCCCTGACCTGAGAGCAGCAACTTGCTGATGCCTGTGTGTAAACATGCCAAGAGCTGGGAATTCTAACAGCAGAGCAGAGGAAGACAGACTCCAGGAGTGTAGGACTGTGCTGATACAGCAATACACCTGTCCAGATTGCATAAGGGGAACATCACACACAGTTTAGGATCTCCCTTGGATTCACTTTTCTAAGATTTTCCTGTTACGTTTTGGCTTGTCATATTTCTGACCACACAAAAACTCAAGAATATAATACCTGCCTCTCCTCTTCCAGGACTAGCTGCTCCAAGAACTAGTCATTAATGGGGTCTAGAAATTTTATCTTTGCACCCCTTCCCGAGGTGATATGTACCCAGTCAATGGGGATAGCTGAAATCCTCCATTATTACTGTATTTTCCATTTCTGTAGTCCCTCTGTTACACCTGAGCATTTCATGATCATAATCACTGGCCTGGTCAGAAGGTCAGGGGGGGTCTTAGGGTTTCCAGGATCCAGAGCAAAAGCCAAGAATAGGGATCCCCTACACCACATAGGGGGCCTCATCCTTGACTTTTGCCCCCTCCAGCCCTGCCACAGCCTTCACTGCCCTCCCCCCACAGGGTCCTCTAATCCTTTCTGCCTGGGCCCCTGACCCCACCACCCCCTGTGAGGGGCTCTGGCCCCAAAAGGAGGTGGCAGGCATGGGTGGTCTTAGTGGGTGGAGCCGGCAGCAGCCAGATGCCTTGCAGGGCCCCGGGCAGCTGCTCACACTGGCCACCCGCTAAGACTGCGTACGCAGATGATCATTAGTATATTCTTATTATTCGAGCATGGAATTTTTATCCAAAAGATTCTAAGGTACCTTGATAATTTTAATATATTTGACTCTGCTTCAGGGGTTAAAGGAAGGAGGAAAGCACCAGAACGCCATTCCGGACCCCACAAATTTTAGGGGCCAGCATTCTAGGGCCCCTAAAATAGAATAATGGGGCAGAATGCAGCATTCCAGTGTGTTTCCCCTTACTTAAACCCCACTGCCTTGGGCTCCCTCTTCAGGCTCTCAGACTCTCCAAGCAGCAGGGCAAGCAGCAGCGCGGCCAGGAACAGCAACTACAAGGCAGTCGTGGGCAGAGAGCGCATGGCGCAAGGCTGCCAAATTGGCTGGGAGCAGAGCAAGCAGGGGGATCACGTGTGGCTGACACGTGATCCTCCTGCTCATTCCAATCCCAGCCAATCTGGCAGTCTTGCACCGTGCAGTTTCTGCCTGCCACCACCTCGCATTCGCTGCTCCTGGCCGCACTGCTGCTTGCCCCCGTCACTCGGGGAGTCCAAGAGCTTGAAGGGGAAGCACAAGGCATTGCAGCAAGGAGAGGTGGTGGATGTGGGGAATGGAGGGGTCTGGAGCAGTGCAAGTCGCTGGAACAAGGGGTTGGGTTGGGGAAGGGTTGAGGGGACTATGAAGTGCTGGAGTGGGATTGGGTGGGGGGCTGGGGAGGGATGGAGGGGCCTGGGGGCATGCAGTTAGGGAATGGGGCCAGGGGCTGAGAACGACATGGGGAAAGAGGGGTGTGATGTGAGCACTAAGTGGACAAGGCCGGGGTGATGTGGATTTGAGGCTGTGCTTCATTTGTGAGGAAAGAGCTGGTGGGACTCAAGCAGTTTGTTTTGCGCTCGTATTATAACTGAGGCCTGCACATCCATGAAGGGGGCCTGGAGATTAGGAGGGCTCTGGAACCCATCAAATTATAGTTTAACCGCTGACTGTATGCATCCCCATCAGCACAACCTCCTATATAATTTTTTAATATGTTTTGTATCCTGGTACTACTGTGTCTCATTGGTTATTGTTCCACCAAGCTTCTGTTATGCTTATTACATCCATATCCTCCTTTAATACCAGGCATTCAAGTTCACCCATCTTACTACTTAAACTTCTAGCATTTGAATACAAACATTTATAAAATCTGTCAGAATTTAATTGTCTGCCTTCATGTGACGTAATCGAATGTGACTTAAAGACTCTCAGAGAAGTGAAATTTGAACAAATGCAAGTGCCTTCATAGATTGTCTTGGAATGTATGCAAATAAGTTATACAGATGTCAAGAGTTATGAGAATACAAAAACTATTACATTAAACAAACTTCCTTTAAAAACATAAATATATATGCTTACATATACATTCATGTAAAAATGTGTGCATCTTTTTAATACATGAAAAGAATGAATAGCCCAGATGCAGATTGCAGGGAGCAACCCAGGCTTGAAAGGACAAAAGAAGGAAAGGCATAGGTGGTTTGTGACAGCCTATACCATAACATTCACCACTTTTACAAAACTGGGGATAGATTTTGTACAAAGTATGCCTTGTTAGGTATCATTTGAAAAGTCATAATCGCTCAATATCATTATCTTGTGGAAATATGTATAGCAACACTCTTTGTTAAGTTATAAGGTTCCACTAGAGCAGAAGTTCCCAACATTTTCTCTGCTGTGGCACACCTTGCTACCTTTAATTAATTTGAGGCACACCATCATATAGCTTGCAAATGAACTCATGAAAATTCATGAGCCAATGAGCCAATCCACAGCTCTTTGACTAGATTTTCAAAAAAATTTGTGGCACACTTGCTCAGCCCTGCCAGCATACCTGTGTGCCATGGCACACTGGTTGGGAAACACTGCACTAGAGAATGTTACTAGAATATGATGCAATTCTGGGTAACTCTCACAAACCAGTTTTTCGGAGGCAGAAAGCACACTGACCCCAGCCAGGTGTTAAAGGACTATCATCTGCTTACACAGCCACTCTCCAGCAGCAGGGAAAGGGGCAAACAAGAAATTTACATTCCATCATCATAGGGACCGTTCAAACCTCACATCCAGAATAGACTACTTGTTGCCTGCACTTCAGCTGGAGGTAATGATCCAAAAAGGGAGAATGATACAAGAATCAGAGACCACGGCCTCCCCTTCACCTTTCTTCCATCCCTATCTCTACTCAGGGCAGCTACATTGTTCAAAAGACAAAAAAAATATCACTGAACTGAGGGCTGTCCTAGCTGGAAGACTTTTCAGTTAGTACAGGCTGCTGTAATGTATGATGAGACAAAACTTTTTGCTTTTAAGTTCACTTAGCTTGTTGAGTTAAGTATTGGCTGGCGTTTTACTCTTCTGTTTTCTTTTGTAATCTATCCAGATTTCCATGCATCATCACTTGCAATGACTTTATCTACTTTTCTGTAGTTAATATTTTATTGTTTCATCTTTACCAGTTCATTTGGGTTAGAGGTTGGAGGAAACTCCATTTGGGACAGCAAGGCTGTTGCATGTATCCTTTCTCTGATGAAATGACAGACTTTCTGTGAGCTTGCACTGCTCAGTAAGGTGCTGCTGGACAGTACAAGACACACATTTCTGGGAAAAGTCCTGGACTGGAGAGCTTGCTGGTGTTGCTCTGAAGTTTAATTCATTTTAGTGGCTAGTTAAAAGCACTCAATACTGAGAACCTGGGAGTGTGTTTAAATGCTAGAGCAGGAGTTCCCAAACTTTTTTTGCTCTGCATGCACCACCCCTCCCCCCAGGGGTTCACCCAGGGCCAGGAGCATAATGAGGCACAGCAGCTGGAAGTCAGACGCACCACAGCTGGGTGCCAAAGCCCCTCAGTGCAGCTGGGGCCGGGAGCTGGAGTAGGGTGAGGACTGTAGTTGTGGCCTGGGACCAGCTGAGGACCAGGAGCTGGGAGCCAAGCAGTGCTGGGTGCTGCTTCCTCCCTGTCCTGTCTGAGTGCTGGCCTGGATCCTGCCACACATACCCCATACATTCTTCAGAGCCATACCTCACAGTGTACGATCACTGTGCTAGAAGCTGTGTCTAAACAGGGCAGGAATGGATGGTCTTACAGCACATCAATGTAAGAGGTACTCCAGAGTGGAGAGCTGATGGGACAAAGCTGTTCCAGACAGTACCCTGGGTAATGTCACAGGCTAATGGAAATAGAAGGTATCAAAGCCACATGAACATGAAAGGTCATCTAGGAAGAGTGCAATTCTTCCCAGCTGGGCTTCCAAATTCTGCAGAGATGACTTTCACTGAATTATTTTTTTTTTTAATGAGAAATATTTTATTACCATGAAGTTTGAAAAAACACAAGTACTTCACTTAAAGAACATTTGAGAATTTTATAGTTTTCCAAAAGCCCACAAACATGGGAAAGCCTGAAAATTCCAAATCAATTATTCAAATTTACCAAAAATTTTTTAAAGTATACAGAAGGCATTCCAGGGTCACAACCAACCATAAATCTGATTCCACAATTCCTTAAGATGAATATGGATAAAGTTATCTCCTTCACGACCACAAAAACTTATTAAGAAGTAAAGTAACAACAAATATACATGGATGCATGAGATTGCCTCAGAATTTAGGGCTGCTGTCAGATGGGATTTTGGGAGTTAAGATTCTTTGACTGGTCTTAATTGTGAAATAAATAAATAAAAGCCAAATCCATAGTCTTCAAAGCAGAACTTTAACTTGGAATTTCCAGACTATTCTTCAGGGGCTGTTTGGAAAGAGGAGAAATCTTCAAGTCTTGTATGAGTTTCTTGGGGAGCAGTGAGATTTTGCTACCTCAAGGGGTAGGGTGGGTGGGGGTGTGTGTGTGTGTGTGTTACAGATCTCTCTCTCTAATCTACTTGCCTGAGGTAAGTCCCCAGAAACAAGGTCAAGAGACATGGTCAAAATGGAAGTCAGTTGCCTATTGTCTTTGCTGTCTGAGAATTCAAATATGTAAATTCAAGAAACTGTGTAAGCCATAGCTGCAATCTGCAGCATCCCCATTAGTTCCACAAAGTCATCTGCTAGTAGCAGAAAAAGATACTTATTGCTCAACCTATTATACACACACCAGCTGGATACAGCTGAAACACAAAAGAAAAATGAAGCAGAACATTTACTTGAATCAGTTAACTCGCTTGTAAAAGTGAGTAACAGACTGATCAGGACTGGACGTTCCTTCCCATTTAAGGATCTCAGTGCTTTGTTATTTTAGAGAGAGTCTGGCTGAAGTGCTCAGAGCACATACTTATTTTCACACTCATCTAGGTAACAGTAAGACAAGTCAGCTTGAAAACACCCAGCATTCCATAAGTGCCTTTACAGCAAGATTTGGTTCAGCTAGTTCAATACTTTTAGGTAATGCAAAAACACACCATGCTGAAAAATATCTGTAGAAGAAAATGTATAAAAAATGCAAAATGTGTGTAAAAAATTTTGGATTCCTTTTCTTTGGGTTATTTCTCTTAAATTTTATACTGTTACATTTTCATCTCCAGCCTCCCCTTCCCTTCTAACAGAAAACCATACAACACAACCAGAAGCCAGATCTTCCACAGTGATATCATTAACAAAATTACTAGAATGTCACATTAGTCAATTTTCTCCTGATGCTGCAAAGAGCAGATGCCTTCACTTTAAAGAAAAATTTCATGATTTTCTTGTTCTGGGAACAGGGAAGAATACAGCTGTATCACCGTAAATTCACGCTTTCCCCCTATTTGAGACTCCTGTATGCAATACCCATCTCATTCCTTTCCATCATTTATTATATGTTCCTGTATATAGGAATATATAATGTGTATTTATATGCTCCTGTATACAGTACACATTATATGCTCCTGTATATAGTACAATTCTCCTTTCATCATTTATTATATGTTCACCATTTATTATATATGATTTCATCTCCTTCTTAAAATTAAATCCAATTGTAACAATTCTTTGGAGTTTTGGGAAGAGTTAATATACATGTATACATTTTTAATACACATTAGTTACTGGTCAGGGCAGTTCACTAAAAATACTTTCAAAAGCAAGCAAACTGTAAGGGATGAATATTTTTCAAGTTCTAGCCCACACAACAACATTCAAACATTAAAAATCAAAGGGACTTAAAAGCTCCTACCTATCTCTGTCCTGGTAGGTCCAATTCCATTGTAAACTCTCAAGTAATTAAAATGGCAGGCATCTGAATCTTCAATATCAAAATCACCAAATTTGAGCTGAACTCTCTGTCCAGATTTTACACGAATCTCCCACTCGCAAACTGTGCTATTGGGATAGGTCAGTGGGTAGTTTATTGAAGTGAGAGTTCCACTTTCGGGGCCCAGAACAGTGTGTCCACAACCATCACCTTAAAAAAAGAAAAAGATGTTTTACCACAAATAAATCATTCATACAGTGTTTGCCTTTCAAGGTTTGTTAGTGGTCTACTCAACTTGGACTTTAAGAATGGTAGAAGAGTTTCTAAAGGGAAGTTTTACCAACTATATAGTGACATCGCTCCAAAGCAAACTAGGCAGTGGTGAGACTGTTTTAGAGTGGTATAACTGTGATAAAATAGAATTGAATCAACTTTATTTTGTGTCAAAACCCCTAAGCACATGACCAGGGAGCTGCAACAACTTTCCCCAATAGTAAGATTACTTTGTGACCTTTTTTGTATTTAATATTAACACAAACAGTGGGTTAGGTGCTTCTTTTGCTACTCCCTCAGCTCAATATACACGGGACTCCCCCCCCCAATTTATTCCAACAAAAAGGAAAGGAAACGCAACGCTATTGTAGTTATGATTCTGAACAGGAAGACATCGGTTTAATTGCTGACTCTGCAGTCTTAGCATTTTAGCAATAGAAACAGAAGTACAACATGAGCTTTTGAGGAGTGGAAAGGCAAAAAAACCCCAAACATCTCTGGAAATAGCTGAAGACAGGTGTGACCATAAACTGCTTAATTTTAAGGTAGTGGCTGTATGGGATTGCCAGTAAAATATATTTGTTTTAATCTTATTGGCTCTTTAGGTCAGGGACTGAAATTTCTTTCTTTGTACAGTGGCTAGGGGGTCTGTTAAGCACCACCACTATATCAATGTAAAAATATACTATTACTAACCATCTAATAAATAAAATATTATAAATTTTCCTTATTGCATTATTTATGAATCTGTAAATAGAAAAATCAAATGCAATTGTAAATTTAGAAGCATAAATCAAATGTATTTGTATAACATCCATAGCAAGGGCAAACTAACTAACAAGCCTCATGGTTATTTACTCAACATTAACTGCAGCCAATGAGATGTAATTGGCATTTGTAAACAGCTTTGAAAATGAGCGTGCTTCGTAAGTAGAGCCCTGTGTGGATACAAAAATGTGGAACCGCATCCAATTCACATCCGCTCAGTGATAACATTAATCCGATCCGAAATCCACATGCCAGGATTTAGCTGCATCTGTACCCGCAGCTGCAACTGAGCTTGGGCTCATACACAACTATTCAGCCTTTGATTGGTTCATTCCCCACATGGGACCCACCCACTTTTTCCTTTCTTGTTTGTGGTTCGCATGCTGTGTTATCAATCAGATTTCTCTGCCCACCTATAAAGTCTCTGATTGACAGCAATGGCTTGCCAACTGGAAGCAAGAAAAGGAAAAAGTGGGCAGGGGAATGAGCCAAAGGCCAGCAGTGAATCTCCAAGTCCCACCCTGAGACTCTGATTGGCTGGCAAATCATAATCTAGGATTGGCCAGAGCGCTTCCTGGTTCTGCCGACACAGACAGTGCAGCAGTTTCAGCAATGGATCGCAAGGTAACAATAGAAGCTGCATCCATGAGTAGATCCGCAGCAATGGGTCTGCGGTTATCCTCATCCACACCTGCGGATCTGTAGTGGATACCCATGGATTTACAGGGCTCTACTCATAAGGAGCAATAATGAAGCACTGATCCCAAAACAGAAGGAAGTTCTGACTGTTAAGACTACAATCCAGCTAAACCATGCTTGTCCAACATGCAGCCAGGGGGGCAGAATCCAGCCCACGAAGGGCTTTTATCTGGCCCACTGAGTGCTGCTGCAAGAGCCTGGGAGCTGGGGCTGGCCAGGGCTATCTGGAATACTCTGTACTGCTACATCAAGTATGCAGGCAGACATTAACAATTTGTCCACACAAAAGCAATGCCAAATATCACACTAATCATTATTTTATTAAAGTTTATTAATAAAGATCAATTTGTATGTCTTATCTATCAAAAATTTTCTCACCAGCCCCCTGACTGAGAAAAGAATTGCAATGTGGCCCCTCACTCCAAAAGGATGGACACACCTGAGCTAAACTGTAACATCCGGAATAAAACCAAGCCCCGCAAACTGGAATTTTTGCATTAATGCTTGAAGCAAAGGAGCCGACCTATTGAAGTCAGTTGTATTAAATCACTGTACCAGTGTTGTCTGCACTACTCTTGTAGGGCACCACCCAGTGAGATGTACACCACAGGCAGAGGGGTCCTGGGTACTCCACTTGGGAAGTGCTCAGCATCTCACAAGATTATACTCAAAGCAGAGATATCTATCAGCCTTTATTTTACACAGGTCAATGAGAACAGTAGGGGTGCAGACATAAATCCAATTCAACATTCTGTTTAAAACTACTCACCGCTCACACACTATAGTCCCCATCCAGAGATTCATTTAACCCCTCACTTTTTCTTTTGGGAATGCAGCACTTCTCAGAAAACTGCATCATTATTACAAAGTATGTTCCAGTACCATATTCCAGCACTCCACAAAAATCAACACTGCTCTTGGAGACAGCTTTTTGATGCAACTGTTATAAACTTCCATAATATGATATTGTTTTATACACTTAACTTCTACCCTCTGTCCTAAGGTTAAAAAGAATCCGCACTAAAAGGTCTAAGGATTATGCAATGGATTACATCAGGGGTCAACAACCTCTGCTGACCCCTGTGCTGGTCCTTCCTCCCTCACTCTCAGCAGGTGCCAGTGGCCCCCTGTGCTGAAAAAATGTGGCAGCTGCCTGAAAATTCAGCAGTGGTCATGGCTGGAGTGGGAGCTCTTCCCAAGCATGCCACAGAAAGAAGTCACCCAGAGTGGCTCATCTTGGCAGTGTGCCTGGAACAAGTCCCCAAGCATGCCACGAGAAGCAGCACCTCCTTTCAGGGGTTCCCAGGCATGCTGCAGAAAGAAGCTGCCCACAGTGGCTCTTTTGGGGAGCATCACGCTACAGAGAGGAGTCACTCCGGGCAGCTTTTTCTGTGTCACATGGAGGCACACGCATGGAGGGATCCCCTGTGTCCCAGCTGCACACAAAGGAAGCCACCCAGAGTGGCTTTCAGTGGCAGGAATGGCAATTTCTTTGGCACTGCAGAGGGAGCCATGTGCCACTCTGAATGGCCTCAAGTGCCACTGTCAGTACACGTGCAGCGGGTTGCCTACCCCTGGACTACACAAATGAAAAAAAGATTCCTCCTAAAATAGACAAGTGCCTTTTGCTAGGCTCATTGTAGTAGCAAGTTGATTACACTCAAAAGATACCAAACATTACTTGTTTTTTGCAGGCTTAAATCTGTAGAGAATTTTCATTTTTTAAAAAACAATTTTCCATGCACTCTAAAGGACCTCAAAAAGGCAAGATAAGCAGATGTTCTAAAATCCCAGCTGCTGCCGATGCTAGTACGCAGATTAGCATTCCAATCAGATAGGAATCACAAGTCTCCCCTGCTAGCAGTCTTAAAAGAATTGTGTATGTTTTCTTTTGGAAAAGTTAACATGTTCAAAATTGCTTTCAATAGTAGTCATAGGTTCTGTTAAAAGACTACTCCTTCGGCAATACTTTGCTTTGTCTTATTTTAGCTCTTTTTTTTTCTTCCCCAAAAATTGTTTGTTCCATCAACTGATGTTTTACATACGATAAACACTATTGTTGCCATTTTAGTACTGGGTCATTAATTATATCATATCTAAGTAAATCTCCTCTTGACAAATACTTTCTCATTGAGTACTCCAATATTAATTGCTGTATATCTGTAAACAATTGCCTCATTTCACCACAGAGGTGGCTTAAGTGGTCAGTATATATATTGTGTATATCATTTATTTGTAAAAGGATCTTTCAGAATCTCAATAAAAATAAGATTATAGCAAATCTTTCATTCACACTAAGAAGTTTTATAGTAAACAGACTAAACACAGCTCTTAACTATCGGAACCCTTGCTGTTCAGAATATTTTGGATTTTTTTTTTCTTGAGTTTCTAATACCTTGGCTAGTAATCAGCCAAGTCATAGGATTTCCTAATTTGCTGCTGAGAAATGAAGACTTTTTTTTTTTTAAAAACTCTGCCTTGCAAATGCATGAAACTATAATAAATCAGCAGCTCTTTAACCCACCCATAGAAATATTTCTGACCTCTATCCAACATTACAAAACTGTGAGCACATTGCAGACATCAAACAATTAATTTTCGACATAAATAGGTGATTTCAGATTGTGTTTCAACTAAAGTAATGAACAATTCAGCTGATTCTTTATTATTTCCTACCCCTATTTTTCCCGTTCTGTGATGTGTACTGGTGATTACTTAGTCATTGCTATAGTCAAAATAGCACATGGATCTGACATAACCACAATTATCCAAACGCCCAGTCAACACTTCGAATAGTAAGGCCAAAATTAGTAGAAATTACAAGCCTAAATTAGCCCTAAAAAAGACCAGTTTAAATGTGCAACTGGCCATTTGAGCATGAAATCATGGTTTTTATGATTTGCCAAGCCAGACACATTACTCTGAGTGCATATAATGAAATTTATATAGACTGCTAAAATGTTTGCGAGATCTAGAGAACACTGAGTGAACCATTCTGTCTGGTGTCAGCTCCACCATCAGTGCACTGAAGTAGTAATAAAGAAGTACTATAAACCATTCCCCTTCCTCCAGCCCTGGCCATCAGTTAGTTACTTTTGCAGTTTATGATTGCCATGTAGTTAATGTTTACATTTGACTCTTCCAGCCTGGAGAGAAACTTCATCATATCTTGCTTTAAGAATGAAACCTGAGAGAGGTCTGGCCTTTTCTTTGCTTGAAGTTGTGCTTTTTCACTGGCTCCAAGTTCCTGCAGCTGCAAGCAACCCAGAGCTCATCTACTGCTAGGCAAAACATAGATGGTAAAAGAACAATAGCACGCCCACAACCCTGATACTTTGCCTTCTCAATCAAAAGAATAATACTGGATATCATTTGCTGATAAGAAGAGCAAAGAGTTGAGCAGTTCTTTGCCCTCAAATGTCCAGGCCACTTCTAGACCAGGGAAATAGGTTGAGTTTTCAAATACATCAGTTAAAACATGCTTAACATGCATTTTTAAAACATAAGCTGATGTCACAACTTCACTCAGTGAATTCAGTCGTGTTTTCCATTGGCTTGAAGTAACCTCTTCCAATTTGCTGGTAAGGTATAGAAACTGTTGGAAACACGTGCTTGTGAACACAAGCTTCAAGTCTACATTTGCTTCAGATTCTTTCAAAGTTAAGTGAGCCAAAACCATATTCAGACCTCCACAAACACTGCAAAGTTGTACCACTTCAACTATGCTAGCATAAAGCAGTACAATACCCTTAGCGTGGCTACAATTATTATGGTAGAAAGGTGTTTTATTACCAATCCAAATATTCTGACACAGGAAGGGGAATAACTATATTAGCATAGGGCACTTCATATCAGTACAACCGAGTCCACATAAAGGCTTGTACCACCATAATTATGTTGGTGAAAAGGTGAAATCTTTTTTTAAAGTCACATCAGTCTACAATGTAGAGCAGCCCTTAGCTGCTTTTCAGACATTAAAAGGAAGTGGAAACAATAGAACTTCAAGGTACTCTTGGAAGGTCTAAATTGTGCCACCTGCCATGTGCAATCTCAACTATATCAAAGTCAAACTTCTCTCATGACTCACAGTGGACACGTATTTTAGTCTGTTTGTTAGGTGTCTCATTTGTGATAGCAATATGGGGATGTCAAATTCTTACTCCTGAGGAATTTACAGATTACTGCTAAATGTATAGCATACAATGTACAGTCTGCCAAAGAAAGTATCATCATTCAGGAAATATTTGGATATTTTTATTTGCTTCCCCCTGAGGTTTGCTAAACAAAGGAATTCTGGTTTATTATTTCTGAGATGGCAGTATTAAGCCTTACCTACATAAATGTTTCATTGTTTGTAAGTTGTATAACATTGCTGATCATCTGTGGACAGACACATACCTCTTTGATCAAGGGGAAACGTTCTCACTGTCATCAGCCACTTCTTCCAGAAAAAGAGGAAACACCCAATACAAGTGTTCTTTGCACTCCAGGCACATATCTACCATGACACTGAATTACTAAAGTTCAGAAAGAGAATCTTACCGTCCAATTCTACATAATGTCAATTTCCAAAGGGATAGCCGTGTTAGTCTAGTCCAGCAAAAAAAAACCAAGGAGTTGTGTGGCACTTTAAGATTAACAGATTTATTTTTCGCATGAGCTTTCGTGGGAGAAAATCCCACTTCACTGACCAGTTCCACTGTCTTTAACAAGTGACATCTCTGACATTTGAAATAATCACTCAAAAAATCTAACCAAGCAATTGAATGAGAAATCTGCTACACAATTAACTTCTCAATTTCTCAAGAAATTCATGAAATCAATACAAAGTATTTGTAAAGCCATAACTACAACATGGTGTATGGATCCCAGCACAAAATGTGACAAGCCAGCTGAGCCCCTTGTAGTGAATTAGAGGAATGTAGTTATCTGAAGAGCACTTATGGATGCAGTATGTAATTTACAGATCTCTATTACCCTGTTAGCTCTAATTTCCTTTTGAGACCCTTTCTGGAGAATAAAGTGAACTGCAGCCAGCAACCCTAATGACATTTAGTATTGTTCTCATTATCAACATCATTTCAAAAACCTGAAACTTAATACAAGAAAAACCTCTTCCTATTCCTAACATAGAAAAGGGAACACCATGAACATGAATCCAGGTCTACAGAAACTAATAATTCATGTCTGCTAAGTGTATAAAATGCATATGAAAATATGAATGTGAATTTTAATATTTGCAATGTACGTTTGGAGAGGGAATTTAACTCTTAGGCTTTTTGAAGAGATTTTATTTGCAAAAAGTATTATATTCTGCAAACAAGTAGTGAGTTCAAGAAAGAATATCAAGAAAAAATAACTCTCTCCATTGAATGGAACGCTTTGAGTCATTTACCTCATTTAGACTCAATCCTGCTCCCAGAACTCCAGAGGACTTCTGTGGGGATGATTCTTTTGTGGGCAAGATTAGACCCTCCTCTCAGAATTCTACCTCCCTTCAAGTCAGCAGGTTTCCCCATTCTCCACAATCATCATCATTTGCGCTTATACAATTTGATAACTCTGGGAGAATGCCCATTTCACACACCCAGTTCTATTATGGAACAAAACACAAATTAAAAATATATCCTGCTTTCATTCAGAGGAGAAGACAACATTGGTCCATTGACAAGATGGGACCTGGAGAAAGGAGTGAAGATGGACAACAGATTGCAGATCAAGGAGAGGGGAAAGAGAAGAAAGGTCAATGGTGTGCCTTGCCTTTCACGATTTTACAGCCCATTTGAGGGGTTTCACAACCTGTTAGTCTTGCTTTAAAAGTGGGAATTTTAAATGTTTCATCATAAGAATTTGATTCTTATTCTACGCTAATACTACTTAGTCCTTAATTAGTTTTACCCACACGGTCACAGAGCTTTATAAAGGTGAATAAGCATCATCTCCATTTTATTACAAATGGAGACACTGAAGCACCACCTTAGCCTTCAGACACCAAATTTATTTGCAACAAACACATCTGGCATTTAGACTTTTGATTTAAATTCAACATAAAGGATACAATAACACCACTTTAAAACAGAACTTTCTCAAATGATAATATTGTAACAGATTAGGCCTCTCTCTTTTCTGCTACTATAAATCAAGTGAACTATCTGCTTCAGAAGAATGAGTTAGGTGGGGAGAATGAGAGAAGAAACAGCTACACAAATCTGTGTCCCAGAGCCTCAGCCTGTAATGAAAGGACTGAGAATAGAGAGTAGCTTCAAGGGGTACAAGTGTGAAGTGCTCAAAATAAGTGACTAAAGAAGGGAGGATCATCAGAGTCATCATTTATGAGAGGATCCAAAGTTCAAAACTGAGAACAAATCATCTAGATGTCTTTCTAATTCTAATCTGGACAGAGACTTCAGCAGCCAATTGGCTAAATAAGGGAAAATAAAAATCCCTTGCCTCCTTGGATACACTTACCAGGGCCAGGCATTTAGTGAAATCTCTGGGTGCGATGGAGAGATCAAAGAGTAAGATTCTGTATTGGTAATGGTCTGAAAAAAGGGCAAAATGTAGATATTGCAGTGTGATGGTCTTACGTGGATATGGAAATATGCATCTTTGCTATAGAAAGCAGCCACCCAAGCCTAGCACACAGGGAGCTAATGATCAAAACCAGAAAAATCATTCTATATGGAAACTTCCTGATGTATCTGTTTAGAGTTCTGAGATCGAGGACTGGCCTAAGACTTCCATTCTTTCTTAGGATTAGAAAGGAACAAGGATAGAAAAACTGGTTGCTTCTGGAAATTAATGGCATCTTCTATTGCCCCTGCAAGTAACAGAGCTTGTACGTCCTCCCTTAATGGGGTTGCATGGAGGAAGGTATTTGAACTGGATAGCCTAATTTCTTTCATTGTGTCTAAAAGACATCTGTCCAGGATGATAGCTGTGCATGCCTTGTAGACCTGGTACAGAGTCTCCAAATACGTGGATAGGAGTTTCCAGAATTGGTTCACAGCTCTCAGCCATCATGTGAAAATTGCAGCCTGACATTAGGCAGCAAACAAACGTGGCTAAGGTATTTTTTGGTCTCCTTCAGAGCCCATAGGATTTCTTCCTGTCCTGTAATTGACAAAAATCTTCATTTCTGTGGACAGTATGACCCTCTCTTCGGAGAAGCGCAAGTCAAAGGAGAAGAAGAAAAGTGTTGTCTGGGATACTGGAATACAGGAGTAGGTACTTTCCTTTGGTAGGGAGGGAGTAACCCCAGAGATCTTACTATTGAGGGAATCTCTATCTTTTCCAACCCATCATCAGTTTTTGCACTAAATATTCCATCGCCATTCAAATGGGATCCTCTATTTTAGGTCTTGTTTCCTTAGGAAGAGAAGATGATCGCACTCATAGATGTCTATGGAGAGCTACTACTGATGCCACAGATCTTGAGATAATATCGGAGACATCAAATGATTCCCTGAAGGCATGTTTGGCCATGTTCTGACCCTCTCTGATAAGAGCTGGTATTAATTTTCACTGATCCTGCGGAGTTTTTGGTGAAGATTGATAATCTCCTCCAAAAGTGGAAACTAACATCTAGCCACCATGGTTTGATGATCTCTCACGTTTAGAGAAGCCAAAGAGAAACAAAATTTTTACAGTCCAACTTTGTCCCTTCTTTATCATAAGGGGTAGGAAAGCTGAAAACCTGACCTAGATCTTAAAAATGTTGCTGCTATAACAAAAAGGTTATGCTGGGGCTGAATGTGAAAACAAAAGAATCCCTCCTGAGGTTTCTAGTATAACTTTTAAATTGGTTGGAAGAGTGACAGACTGGACTGAAGGGATTCTTCTAGTTACAGAGCCATTCTAATATACATAATGAGACTTCACTCATTGTAGTGGAACCTAAAATGTCAAAAACGACAGGTGGGGTCTCTTCCAAAGTCACTGCTGGTAACTTTAAACTGATGCCATAGTATGAATTAGTTCATTAAACTGAAATCGTGTCCTCTGAAGGGGACAAAGCTGCAGCTACTCCCACAGGCTATGTCTACGCTAGGAAAAGTTACCTGGAATTTGTTAATTCAAACGAATACGTTCGAGTTTAGTTCGAACTTATTAGTTTGAATTAACAAAGCAGACTAATTCAATTTAACATTAAGTTGAATTAGTCCACTTTGTTAATTTGAACTAACTGCCCTTAATTCGAATTTATGAAGTTCGAACAAAGGGTTAATCCTAGTCTACACCGTCCTTAGCTTGAACTAAGGAGCGAGCTAACGGCTTAGTTCAAACTAACCCGAAGGTCTTACTAATTCAAACTAATGAAAGCCTAGTGTAGACAGGTACTAAATTAGTTCAGATTAAGCCTCCTTAACTCGAACTAACTTGCAAGTGTAAACATAGTCATCCGGAGATGAGTCACTTTCCAGTTCAGCAATATATTGGAAAACATCCTGGGGAGACTCTGCCTCGTATTCTTCCTCAAAGAATACACCTTGTACTGGGAAGGAGAACATTGCCTGGGTCTCAGATCCATAGGTTCTGATAGAAGATGTTTCAGCACTGAAGAGTAAGATTTTCTGGTATAATATTGGTAAATAGTGTCAGCCAATATGGTCAAGGCATCCAGAATGGCATGGGCCAATCTTGTCAATTACCCCAATCTGCCATTTTATGATATGAGAGATCCAGAAGTGTTAATTCTAGGAAGACTGTTTATGAAACATTTGGGTCTTCATTATGAATGCTGGATCCAGCTCAAAATCCAATTGCAGATCAGATCCAGGATATGATACTAAAGCAATGGTAGACAGAACCTATGTAGAGGTCCAATTGTCGATAGTGGTGAAACAGTCTTTCGTGGTGAGCGAGTTGAAGTCTTAGGTGGCAAGGGTATGGACTCAAGTGATCTCTCCCATACATCATCCTGTCTCACCTTTTATCAGGGAAGCCATGCAAGATGGCCAAAGCCAAGCAATATGACCATTATGCAATATGGATCTGGATGAAATTGTTCTATAATCATCACTGTAAACAGCTGAGCTGTCATAATCTGATTTTATGGTCTTTTCTTCACATGTGTACTCTCAGTGTGCTCCAGCTGTCTTGAATCCTTAGGGTTCGCAGGATGCAAATGATCTGAAGCACTGCTTGAGATACATTTCAATAGGCTCTATTCTTCGGAAGTGATGTAGCTGGTTCCAGTAATTCTTCCAGCCCCCTAGAGTGTCTGTCCAGTAGTGGTGCTGCTGGAGGCTGAACCTGATTTGGAGCTGGATCTGAGGACTTGGATACTGGAAGCTCAGTTAACTTGAAGCTGGAGCTCCGTGTCAAAGTCAAAGTGTTCCGTGTCAATACTTTCTTGGATCTAGATATATCGAGCTAGTTCAGGCATCCCCTTGTTGTCATCAGATCCTTTAGAATTATCAGATCCCAGAAGCTTGGCTTACAAGGCCTCTTATAAGAGATGAGCCTGAAATCTATTCCGTCTCTCACATAGCACACTGAGCTAGCAAATGATTCTTTCCTATGCATTTCAAGCACTGTAAGTTTGCATTGAACACTGGGAAGACAGTTGAACAACCCACGCACCTCTGAAATCCATGCCTTTTCCTAATTGTCCACCCTGCCAAACAGACCTAGCAACTCCCTAATTGTTGTGGACAACTGGCCATCTGACTGTACTGCTACATCAGGGCTTGACAAACTCTGGTTGCCAGGTTGCCACAGAGCTTGGAGTTTTTAGTGTGGTGCCCCCTGGCACCTACAAGTTGTGTGGCAGCACTAAAGAGGCTCTCAGAAGATTCAGCAGAATTTCAGCATGGGGGGGAGGGGGCTGTGCCACTACCAAAAATGACAGTGATGGTTTTTCAGCAAAGGGGACATCCCACCTAGGTGCCTTACTTTAAAGCTGGGTGGCAATTTTGTCAAGCCTGCACTAGGGCTCCAAACATGCTCCGTCTTGGAATAGAATCACAGAATCCTAGGGTTGGAAGGGACCTCATAGGTCATCTAGTCCAACCCCCTGCCAGAGGCAGGACCACTCCCACTAAACCATCCCAGTCATGGTTTTGTCCAGCCGGGCCTTAAACACCTCCAAAGATGAAGACTCCATCACCTCCCTAGGCAGCTCATTCCAAGGCTTCACCACTCACCTAGTAAAAAAGTTTTTTCTAATATCCAGCCTCGACCTCCCTAACTGCAACTTGAGACCATTGCTCCTTGTTCTGTCCTCTGTTACCACTGAGAACAGTCGAGCTCCATCTTCCTTAGAACATCCCTTCAAGTAGTTGAAGGTTGCTATCAAATCCCCCCTCAATCTTCTCTTCTGCAGACTAAATAAGCCTAATGCTTTCAGTCTATCCTCATAGGGCTTGTGCTCCAACCCTTTAATCATTTTGGTTACCCTCCTCTGAACTCTCTCTAGCATGTCCCTGTCCTTTTTGTAGTGGGTAGCCCAAAACTGAACACAGTATTCTAGATGTGGCCTCACCAGCACAGAATAGAGGGGAATGATCACATCCCTTGATCTGCTGGTAATACTTCTTTTGATGCAGCCCAGTATGCCATTGCCCTTTTTGGCAGCAAGAGCACACTGCTGACTCATATCCAGCTTCCCATCCACCATGACCCCCAGGTCCTTTTCTACAGTGCTGCTACTTAGCTGAATGTTCCCCAGCCTGTAGCAGTGCATGGGGTTTTTCCATCCCAAGCGCAGGATTTTACACTTGTCCTTATTGAACCTTACAAGATTTCTATTGGCCCACTGTTCCAATTTATCTAGGTCTCCCTGAATCCTGTCCTTGCCCTCCAGTGTGTCTACTGGTCCCCCCAGCTTGGTGTCATCTGCAAATTTACTGAGAGTGCAGTCTATTCCATCATCCAGATCACTGATGAAAATTTTCAACAGGACCAGCCCCAGGACCGACCCCTGGGGCACACCACTCGTTACTGGTTGCCGGCTAGACGTGGAACCATTGATTCCTACACGCTGATATTATATTTCACAGGGTTGTGGGGAGAAGAGTCTGTGCGAGCACAATTATGGACCAGCCACTAAAACATGAATATCTATGAATGGATTGCACACAGGATGCAGGAGAAGGTGTACAGCAGGGACTAGAAGCAGTGCTATGTAAAAACCAAGAAAGAGTGTCAGTCCTAACAGAAGACCAAGGAGGCCAACAGTTGATCCAGTGCCAAACCAAACACTTGTTGCTTTTATAAAAAGCTGCATGCCATACTTGGTGGCACTAACACCCCATATACCACCAACAAAATCTTAGAAGAGCCCAGCTTGTACACCCCTGGCTTGAATAGCAAGGAAAAGCTGGAGGTGAAAGGTAAACAGGAAGATAGGGACATAAGACTGGGCATCCAGCTAATCATACAGAACCTGTGAGATTCCACCAAAGTCTAGCCAGTCCCAGCAGTCAAAGACAATGTAGGGAAAGGACCCTCAGTGTAGTATATACATTGATTTCCCATTACTATGATGGCACCCCCAACTTAACAGGACATAGAAGTAGTACAATGAAGAGAGGTAGAGTTATCTGCTTTTCATTGTGCTAAGCAGGAAGTGGGGAGGGTCACATGAAGCAGTTTGTTTACGTGTACAGGGATGTCCCTTGAATCTTCCTGAGATAGCTGTATGAACCTTTCATGGAGGTACTCTGTAATCTTCTCCCAAAAGTTTCTATTCCTTCTTTTGTTCTCAGCAGGAGGATGCTTTTCCATGCCGGTCAGCAATAACCTTGGCAGACACCATTGCAGTAACCAGGCTTGCAGCATACAGGCCCAGTGGCTTCAGGATGCCAGCAGCAGCTGTGCTCTCTCTGCCTTTGTTCCCTCAGGTGTGAGATATCACCTAAAATCACCATGTGGTGTGGAAAATGGAGCCAATATTCAGCTCTACTGTCCTGTACTCAATTTCACACAACCAAGCAATTCCCTCCTCCTTTCCCTCGCACCTGGCAAGTCACACTCACCATGCCTGATGCTGTGAGTGATGTCATGAACAAGGACTCTCTGTGATTATACTGACAATGTTGCCCCTATGTTTTATCTGCCGCTGCACCTTTAGGGATTCCCGCTCCAAAACCACTGAACAGCTGCTCCAATTTTACCCTGGCAGAAGCTTTTCCCCATTTGCTTCACAGATGTTATGCTGGAGAATCACAAGTTATAAATGAAGTAGTAGTTGCTGATTATAATAAAGAGGATTGTGCTATGCTAATGAAGCCTGATGTTATCTGGCTTCCAAAGATGGGTAGAGCTGGGCTGGATTGCTAGCTGGATGAGGGATCTCCTAGAACAAAATGGCTTACACTGTATGGAACACATACACACATTTTCTGTTCATCATCTCAGAGACCTCAAAACAGGACTACCACTAACTGAAAAAAGACAAAGAAAAACACTCAATTGTAATTCCTGCTCCAAAAAGGCACCTCTTCCAAAATTTACCACTTCTGGATCCATTTCCAAGCTCAGGAATTAAAGTTAAAGTGCTCCCACAGAGCTGCTGCTTTAGCATGCCAGAATCAGCAGGGAAGTCCTTCAAGCATCACTCCCCGTCAACAGGAGAGCTGCGCTCCCCCGCATATGCCCTTCTACAATTGCCTCCAGATACAAACTTGTTTCTCCCCAGGATTCATGCACATCCTTGCTAGCCACACCACCGCCCCATTTTCCCAAAACCCCATTTCTCCCTCTCATCCTACATCCCTGCTATCTGACCAGAATATGATCAATATATAGGTGGTGAGCCAGGCAGGCACCTCAAAACGCAATTAGCTAATGGATATCAGCAGTTCTATCACTTATTTGGCAGAACTTCATTAGGTTATGACCAGGGCTTGAAGGATTTATCCAAAAGCTCCAAGAACAAGAATCGCTGCTACTTGCCAAAGCCAAATATACGTGTGCTGTGAACAATACACCCATTTGATTAGGTACCCACAAAACTTGGGTCCAAACAACAGTCTCCTGGTAGCCAAAGTCTGAATTCCTATTTCCCGCCAAAGACACCATACAAACAACAAATAAATTAGTTCTGTTCCCCCACCCTTGAAAAAGAATGTGTGCCCCCCAACAGCATACATACAAACAGACTAATACAGGACCAGGCCCCACTCTGCTCGATCACTTTATTCCGTCCAAACACTGTGTCCTTTGTAGGTGTTGCAAAAGGCTGAGGTTTAACTCTTCCTGGACCAGATATTGGCCCAACCAAGGCGCAAAGCAGTGGTTCTTGGTACAGAGAGCCCCAACCAACCTGGTGACTAGCAACAAGGCCCCTGCTTTCCACCTTAGCAGAGGGCTCTTACATGGATATCTCCTTCTGCCGCTACCACTCAACAAAGCAAAAGGGTCTACAGAAGTCCTTTCTTCACTCTGGGAGATCTCTACTAGGTAGCAGCATGTAAAAGACACATCTTTGTCTGCTACCTGGCTAGTTGGGAACCCTACAGAGTGGATAAAATTGAATATAGATTTATTTTAAAAAGTGAACCTATTTAAAATTAAATTTGAAATGGTGACAACATATAATCGAGGCTTAAATTTATTATCCATTAAAGTTATTTAAATACCTACTATTAAGCAGTACATTTGCTGAACAGTTGTAAAGAAGACTACTGAACTGGTGGAAACCACTGGCTAAGCATCTGGAGCCAGAGTTTGCTGAAATGCTAAACCAGCTTTTGACAGCAGTAGCCTCTTCTGCTGGCACAGACCAAATATTTTCCTTTGAGTTTATTCAACTAGCTAAGTTCAATGGCTAGTTAATTCAAAATTGAGAAAACAGCTGGAAATTGAAAAAGCAGGAGAACTTGTTTCTTGTATACCAAGCACAGTTCTTTACCTAATAATAAATTTTATTTTTTTATGCATTTTAATTCAAATTTTTATTGAAATACCACCTAGTAAATAAGAAATTTATCATTCACTTCTTAACATAATATGAAAATTAAGAATTTGAATAAACACATGCAAAATGAAATAAGTGCTTAAATACATGTGCATAGACATAGCATAGCCTCCTCCTCCACAAAAAAGACCAAATTTAGAGAAAATTCTATATTCAGGTGAATATCAGTGTTTTAAAGTTAACTAACCAACAAGAACCATCCTGTCTTTAGGAAAACAACTAAGTACAAATGGAAAACAAGATTAGATCCGACCATTTAATTCAAGGTTTCCTGCTTCATGATTTAAAATCAGTCTACACTGGACACACGCATTACTCTGTTCCAAGCAGACGCACTCACTGCCAAACAGTGGCATTCCTGGGGGGGGGGGTCTCAGCCCCCCTAAAACGCAGGGCCAGCCCCTGAGCAGCACACCCCAAAGCTGCGCAGGGGTGCACCATTACGCCCCTGCGCAGAGAACACAGCTGGCAGCGGCTGCCTCCACCCAGCTGGAAGACAGAGTCTTCTAGCCGGGAGGGAGATGCCCCAGGCTGGGCTGGGAATTTTTAAAACTCCCACCTTGGCCTGACCCTGCTCTGATCATGCTCAGGGGCTTCAGCTGCTGCCATAGCCCTGCTCTCCCCTGGCAGCCAGGTAAGGGAGCAGGGGAGGGGGTCAGCCCAGGGCAGCAGGGGACAGTGGCAGGACTGGGGGTTTAGGGAAGGATTCAGGGGGTCACCGTGGGGGGGGGGGATAGGGAACCCACCGGGGGATGGGAAGGGAACAGATTGGGGCCCTGGCGGCCGCTCCCCCCCCCCAATATTTATGTATAGCGACACCCCTCCTGCCAAACCTCCCGGAGCAGGGAGCAGTAGGGATTCCCTAGTGGCGGCAACCCTGCTCACACTGGTTTACAAGCACCAGCAGCAGCCTGACCTCCTCCCCTGCAAGTCCACACCAGTGGTGTCAGCTGTGCTGTCTTGCTGGGGACTTGTGATGACATTATTGCATTGTTTTAAACTTAAGTGTTCAAATTTAGATGCTCATCTTCACAGCCAAAAGGGCTAGAAACTTTTTTCTTTTAAATCCACATACTTAGAAACTTCAGAAGTTCACAATATGCATCCTGGGAATGTTCCTGCCCATCATGGATATTTGGATAAGTGGGGTTTTCATATCCTGGTTATAGGTAGTAAAGGGAAATCATTCATGTGTTTAATTTTTAAATTTCAAAATAGCTGATACCCAAAGGAGTATTTCTGAACTTTGGCATTTGTAGTGGTTCTGGTCATTTAGAAGAAAGTATAACAGGAGGGAAAAAGCTAAATTTAAAAAGAGGTACATTTTAAGATATTTCGCCTCCAAGCGTTAAAGGTTATTTTACTGAAAAAAATTACACAGAAATTCAATTTTCTTCAACTATCTTCTGTGTCAAATTTGGAGCTTAAATTCAAAGCAAAATAAAGACAAAAACAGAAACCCCAAAACAACAAACAAAGGGAGTTTATTCTCCCTTTAAGCGTAAATTACAACACAGCCCTAAATATGGAGTTTTTAAAGATAGATATCTTGTGATAGAGCCAAGCCTGATGGCTATAGGAGAGTGCTATATTAGCCCAAGGCTCAGCAAAGCCCTCTTTCCTGGGTAACCAGGATGTGGCTGTTCTAGGTTATTTAAGGTACTTGAGCCCAATTAGGGTAATGACCAAGAGTAGATAAAAAGCCCCTGTTGCAGTCAGGCAGGCAGAGTTTTGGGTGTGGTATTTGGAGGTGGAGCTAGGAGTGGAGTGTGTGTTTTTGGCAGAGTACAGCAAAGCAAAGCAAAGCAGAGGAGAGCTGAGATGGATGAAGCTAACCAGTAGCTGTTTCTACCAGCAGCAACTGGGAGATGCAGGTAGCCAGGGGAAGCTCTCCCACAAGGCCTCAGGGCCCCAGGCCCAGCAGCCTGTGGGATGGAGAGCCCAACCCCAGGTCAGGAGGGACTGGGGGAATTATGAGTTTGGAGGTGGGAAAGCTGGACTCCAGCTGGCTGCCAAGACTTGAAGTGCAGGACACACAGTGACTCAATGTTTGTCACAATATATATGGCCATCCAATATCCTGACAGATGGCAGAAAACACAACAAAGTCAGTCAGTGAATGGTGCTTGACTGTAGGATAGGAGAACAGCTTCATGTCTAAGCGGCAGACCAGCCCACAGTGGCTACAAGTCCACTCACCAGATGGACGCTGTTGCACGCTCAGCTTTCTGGCTTGCTTACAGGCATCAGGCTGGGCTTTGCGATGACTCTGACGACAGCAGCAGCCTTGATCCAGCTTCTTCAGACTGAGCAATTGTGGCTAGGGCTCTCCCAGCTATGGAGGGCAGGAAGGGCATGCTGAATTTCTTGAGACCCTGTGGTTGACCTTCTCACTACACTGGAGCTTTGATCCTCCTCTGCATCATCACAGAACACAAAACTTCGGCAGCAAAACCAATGAAGCATTTGATGAAGTGGGTTGAAGCCCGAGAAAGCTTATGCCCAAAGAAATTTGTTAGTCTTTAAGATGCCACAGGACTCTCCTTGTTTTTGCTGTATATAGACTAACACAGCTGTCCCTCTGAATCTTTGGTAAGTTATCTTTAGGCATGTGCTCCACATGCCCCATTCAGGCTGCAAGCATCCAGCACAATCTATAGACAAGGGGTCGGCAACCCCCAGCACCTATGCCAAACCTGGCATGGAGGCTGAGCCTGAGCATGCCGCCCCCAGACCCCGTTTCCCCCTTGAGGAGCACAGCCAGCAGGGACAAGGAAGCTGCAGCATGCGGCTCCTGGCCCCTGCTAGAGGGAAGTGGGGCAGGTTGGCCAGCCCAGAGCACTGCTTCTGGGGGCGGGTGCCAGCCAGCCCCAACCCCAAGCCCAGGAGGCCGCCTGCCACTGCTGGGGGCTGGTGCCTACTGGCCCTGATCCCTGGAGGCTGCCCACCACCGAGGGCGGAGCAGTGCCAGTCAGCCCTGACCCCCGAAGGCTGCCTGCTGCTGAAGGGGAGGGAGTGGGCTAGTCGGCCCTGACCCTCAGAGGCTGCTTTCTGCTGCAGGGATGGGAGTCAGTCCTGACCCTGGAGCCTGGCCCCACCCCCAGCACCCACCAGTGTGGGGGTGAGGGCTGGCACAGGGGTGGGCAAAGGTTGCTGACCCCTGCTATAGACTGTAGGCCAGTTCTTTCTAGGATCTCCTTAATATTGATCTGTTGGTCCCAAGCAACTCCAAGGATTTTTCTGTCACAATCTCAAGTCCTGCTTGGAGTACATGACCCAGCTTTTCACAACTGTAAAGAAAACACTGAGGACGCAAGCCTCATAAATCAGACACATTTGTATTCAGGGTTAGCAGCTTGTTGTTCCAGACACATGGCAACTTTGCCAAAGGTGACAGAGGATTTGTTGATCTTTGCATCAAGTTCTGTATCAGGGCTAAGTAAGCTGGTTAAGGTTGAGCCAAGACAGCAGAAGTGATCCATGCTGTCCAGAGCTTCGTTACTGATACAGACTTTAGGCAGGATGTTAGTGTCGTGTCGTGACAACTGTTTTCTTAGAACTGATTACCATGCTGAATTTCATACATGCATCGGAGAACTTATTCATCATGATTTGTAAGTCAGCAGGTGAATGAGAAACAAATGCAAGGTCATCAGTGAAGAGCAGATCCTGAATAGTGAGATGGGTGACATCCCTTTTGCTCTGAAATCTCATGACTGATAGCTGCCAAGTGAACAGGCACTAAGACATAGCCTTCCTTCATGCCAGCATCAGTACTAAACTCAGGGTATGTCTAAACTGATGGCGGCAAAATCATCTTCCGGACGCAATTCAGCAGTGAGGAAAACCTGCTGAATCACTTTGGAAGTCACCATAGCAACCCAGCCCCAGAACTGGAATTGCTGTAAGCAAACTGCAAGGCATTTGCAATTGGTTTACCCTAATGTGTAGGGGCTAGTTATAGAGTTGTCGGTAGTTTACGCACCTTGCATGTCTCCTGTTGACTGCTGCTGAGAAACACGGCAAGTGTAGACTAGGGCTTAGCTGACGTTTCATTTTCATACTGGATACTTGCCTTCACTCCCTCATGGAAGTCCTTAAATAGGGAAAGCACTTTTTGTGGATATCCAATTTTCAATAGGCTCTTGTACATGCCATTCCTGCTGACCTGCAATAGGCCCTTGACACAGTTAAAAAAATGCTAAAAAGATACGTGCCTTTTGTTCATGGTTGTTTTCTTGTAACAAGTACATTGTGAAGGACGGGTCAGTTATGGAGCGTTCATCTCTGCACTCATAACTCTCCTACTCAGATGCCTCCATAATATATCGGTTAAACTGTACTTTATCACATTATGATCTAAATAAATTCCAAAGTTATTGAAAAATTTGCGAATTTCTATGTTGAAAAAAAGTAAGCATCCTTTTCTCACTTGGTAATTTTGTTACTGGAGGGCCAGATAGGTTTAACTGATGAATAGGCTACACTGAGTACAAGACAATAGCTGAACATCTGTTAAGCGCAGAAGTTCTCAAAATGCGGTCCATGGAGAGCTGGCTGATTACGTGATGCTGGCGCTCCCTCTCTCATTTCCAGCTGCTAAACTGCATTAAAAGCAGCTAAAAAATGCATTAAATACTTTCCCAATATCACTTTTCCATGTAAGCAACTGCTATTGTTGCCCCAGGGATGTTATATAGTTACAAGAGCAAAGGGACTTAGTCTGCACAACCGTGAATAGCATAGGTGGCTGTCCAAGAGCCAATCTGTATTAAAACACGGTCCACACTACAAAGTAGTTTGAGAAACTGTGTGTTGGATTCCTCACTAATGCCTCACTATGATCTATAGCTATTACGTTTATAACACGTCAAACAGCAGAGTGTTTTTACAAATGTATGATAGCAGATCAGAATATCCACAAGCCACAAAAACTGTGTATGTTAAGTTTTATCGTTATTGAGAATGTGGAAGAAACTGTTGAAGTGAAAGCAGAGCTCCAACATGGCCACAAACACATAAGAGCTTTCTAGCTGTCAGTAACATTTCTTATTTCTGGAATGAGATTATAATGCCTCTGAGTATACCACAGCTGCTCTCCTAGTGTTTATAATGTGGGTAACCTATATTGTACATTCTTCCATGCTGAATGAAAAAAAAAAATCACAAGATGACATGCAAATTTAACTTTTTTCTTCATACAATACTATATTGCAGAGCACATGGAGGAGAAAGGTGCCCAATTCAAATAAAGATGGGACAAGACCCAGGCGTGTGGGAGCAGAGTGGAACAAGGAGCTGAGGGAGCAGCGAAGGGATGGGGAGACAGAGACTAGCAACTGACAGCTGGAAAAGAGGGACACTGGGAATGGCTTGACAAGGAGGCTGGGAACTAGGGTGGCAGAGGGAACAAGGTATGGGAAAGGGGAGATATATATGACAAGAAGCCAGGTGTTGGAGGTGGACAGGGCAGAATAGGATACTGAGATTGGAAAAGGAGCTCAGGTAGACTGGGCACCAGTAGGCTGGGGGCATCAGAGCAGAAGCAGAGGAGCCAGAAAGAGCCAGTGGGTAGGGGAGAGAGGAAGGACGAGCCTGGGCTCAGGGAAGGAAAGGAAAGGAAGAATGGGGTTGTGATGGGGAGTCCAGGCTAAGAAGCTAGGACTAGTTAGGTGAGGAGAAGCCTGAGGAATGTGACTATGAGAGGAGAATGGAACTAAGGTGAGGAGTGTGGGGGATGTCAGGACAGAAGAATGAATGAGAGAAGGCATGGAACGGGTCAAGCTTGGTGGAGAACTGGGGAGAAATGGCAGAAGAGTCTATATCCAAAAAAGCAAAACTCCCTCTGCTCCTGGAATAGAACCAGGGAGTGCTGGAACCATCTGATGGGGACAAAGCCTGGCCGCTGCTCTTGGGCCCCCATCCAGGGAAGGTGGAGGATCCAGGGCTCCCTGGACATCTCTTATCACTGTCTGGCTCTGGCATCTGGCCTGTCCAGGGCTTCTCGAGGAAGAAGAGCACAAGGCTGGACAACTGTTCCGGCACCAGCAGGCCACCCACTTCCACACAGATTCCACCGCTCCTGAACTGAACCAAAAATTCCTGATTCTCACCATCCTTCTGTTGTCAGCAAATATCCATGAAACTCAATGACAAAATATTTCATTCTACTCTAATGCTGGTCTATGCACAGAGGATGACAAGCTACTATTTCTCTCTCTCACTTCATTGGCGCAAGTGGCAGAGGCTCCAGGGTGGCTCTAAAGGTTCAGTTATATGGGTGCCAACACGGTGAGACGCAATGAAATTTTGTTTTCCTTTTAACCAAGGAAACTACAGGTAAAAAAATGTTAAAAGAACACTATTAAGCTTACAAAGTTGAACACAGAAAAGTTAGTATGTCACCTGTGCAACCTTAAATCAGCCCCCTGGTGCACATGCATAATGATACAGTCTTTAATGACATGATCACCTGCTATATTTATTTTCCATAGGGCCCCCGCCTCATTCAGTGAACAGAATCAACCTATTCTGGGAATGAATCAGGACTGTGTAATGAAGAAGGCTTCTGTCTGTAGGACCCCAGCCTCATTGGTTGCAGAAACTGGAAGGGGTATAGTGAATGAGGCAGAGAATTGCAGGAACAGAAAGAATGGTCTCATGGTTAAGGCAGTTGAATGCATCCCAGGAGAAATCCATTCTTTGTCTCTTGCACTAATTCCTGTGTGAGGTAGGGTTAACCACTTAAAACCAAAGTTTTCAGAAGGGGTCACTGATTATATGGCCTTCATTTTATGCATGCCTGACTTGAAATCCTACGGGACCTGATTAATAGAAGTTCTGAGCATTCCTCTCTGCAAAGGAAGTCAATAGAAGCTGCACTTTGAATGTATAAATGCTATAGAATACTAAGTACCCTGAAAAATCAGGTCCTTGGGCCTCAGATCAAGCACCCTGCATTTGTGGAAACTTCTCATCTTATTCTTATCTGTGCTTCAGCTCTCCATCCATAAAATGGGGATCACAGCACTCAGTGGTTCCCAACCTGTGGCCCAGGGGCCAAAAGTAGCCTGTGGCTCCTTTCCTGCTGACAGCCAGTGGAGCATATACCAGCATAGGCTCCTTGCTGCAGCCAAGAGCATGAAAGATCAGTGCTCCCCTCACCTTGAGTGTATCAGTAAGCATGGCGAAGAAATCCACCTAGGCCCATAAGGACTGGGGCTCCTACTGGAGCCAGAGGGAGGGGAGCCCTGATCTCCTGTCCTCCTGGCTGCAGAAGGGAGCTACGGCCTAAGGAGGCAGGTGGAGTGCACAGGGCTACAGGGCTGTCTGCTCTCTGAACTCCTGGCTGGCTCCAGCTAGGGAGGGCTGCTGGCAGAGACTGATGGCAAAATGATACCGGTGGCCCTCAAGGCAAAAAGGTTTAGATCCACTGATTCACTTCACAGGGCATTTTGAAGACAATATTTTTCAAGGACTCGATACTATAGTGATGACCAGAAAAAAAAAAAAAAAAACAAAACATGATGCCATGAATCATTCTATCTTCAGAGCAGGGTTTGGGCAAATTATGAAACCCAGTGCCACACACTAAACAATACGGCAAAAAATAGCGAACACCTTCTCATTAAGTGAGCATTGTCCATTTGGCACGCTTAATGAGGTGGTCCTTTGGCAAAACAGTATGTGATCATGTAAAAACAACTACATCATAATGCACATGCACAAAGGTGTTGAATAAAGAGGCATTTTCTGACTTCTCTGTGCTAGACTTTACAACAGGGGGTCTCCAACTCAAATCACCACGAGGGCCACATGAGGACTAGTAAAGGGCCACATTAGGATTAGTATGGTAGCCCAAGGGCCACGCCACTGAGACCTTTCTATACAATGATACTGCAAATATCGGTAATGTTTGTGTCATTGCGGGCCGCAGGAAATAGCTTTAGGGGCCGCCAGCGGGCCACCTGTTTGAGACCCCTGCTTTACAACCTCAATAATGTTCTTTTAAACATAGAATTTTTGAGTTTGCGTGGTGTTTGGTTTGTGTGTGTGGTGTTTGGTTTTTTTTTTCTTTTTGCATATAATAGTTTTCCTGGATTCTTTCATAGATTACACAGGGAAGTATTTTATCTTACTCCAGGACTCTTTACCCACATCTGACTGTTATAGCTTTCAATAACTCAGGCTCTCCACCCTCCAGTCCTGGAAGCAAATCAATGTTAATTTTTGCCAAAAAACCTAAAGAATATTTTTTGCAACAAAATGATATAAACACAAATGTAACTTATTTCTGTAACATCCCAACAGTCACTCACATTGAACAGCCCAGAATTCAGCAATACAGGAGCCCCAAAACCTTAGAACAATCTCTCCTTTCATTGCCTTTTTAATTCTGTTCTTACCTCACAGAAGTGTTTGACTTCAGGAGAGACATCCTCAATTGAGATTTCAAGGGACACTGTCAACTTGAAAGGTCGTGTAGGGATTCCCAAGCTGTGTCACGGATGGATAATGCCTTAAAGCAGGGTTCTCAAATGCGCGACCCACGGGCCGCATGCGGCCCCTAAAGCTACTTCCTGCGGCTCGCAACAACACTATTGTTTGATATTTGCAATATTGTTGTATGAAAAGGTTTCAGTGGTGCAGCCCTCAGGCCAACGTACTAGTCCTCATGCGGCCCTCATGGTGATTTGAGTTTGAGATCCCTGCCTTAAAGAGTTGGCCTTGTGAATCAACAGCCTTCCCAATCACAAACAAATGGACCACTGATAATTCAAAACATGACATTACTGTGGCTACTATGGCAATTGTTTTGTAGTTCTACTTTTACCTGTGAAGTAGTGTAGTTAGCTGGAAAGAAGGTGGAAAGGAAGCCAACACTGTGTAGTCACTATGTTCTGCGGACCACAGTTTGTGCAATCTTTGACAGTTCAAAAATGAGCGAAATGTAGTTTTACAGTATATTACACCTGTCCTTGAGTTTCCCTGTAGTTTGTGATTTTAAAAAATGTTTTCTTCTCCTGGGCTACCATGTGAAATACACCCAAGAAAACAGCGATTCCTGTATATGGCCAGCATCTCTATTTCTAAAGTACAGTAAGAAGCAAAGTAAACAGAAAAATGTAAGAAATTTTGCCTCGAATCTTTTATTTTCAACCTTTGGGTTAGGTGCAGAATTGAGGTTTTAAAGATAGCGATGATTCCCTTCTTCCATTTTTTTCTAGCATAAGATCGAAGTGACAGTTAATGTTACATTCCCTGTTCTTTCACCATCTTCAACAGACCAAATGTTGCCTTGAAAATTTCAACACACAAAAGTATGTAGCCAAGCATTCCACAAAATAAGATGACAGCTGACCAACTTCCTTAGAAGAATTGCACATTTTGCGGCCTATTTCGCCAAAGATATCCCTCTCGTGCCCTGTACACTGTCAGATATCTCTGTAACTCAGGTTTCATAATTTAATCACCCTCAATTCCTGCCTTCCAGCTGATGCTGGTTTGCAAACATTGTGGAAAGGGGAAAAAAACCCTGCAAGTTGCTGTCGATCTACTGAAAACCCCACATAACCCCAGTTTTATTTAAAATGTACACACTGCCCCCACTACTCTTTTACCCTTCAGCTCCTGATCTTTCATTTTCCAAAGTTTCTTCTCCCTCCTGTCTTGAAATCACCTCAGAGAAATACAGTAGCAAACTAGTCAAAAAAGCAGCACGCTAGAATATCGCACACAACATCATAATGCAAACGCAGGAGCAAATGGATTTCTGCCACCCCAAAGTGTGGAAAGCATGTCCTTAACTCCTTATACCAGTGGTCTCAAACACACGGCCTAAAGGTACTTCCCGCAGCCGTCAATGACACTATCGTTACCGATATTTGCAATATCGTTGTATGGAAAGGTTTCAGCGGTGCAGCCCTCGGGCTAACGTATTAGTCCTCACGCAGCCCTGCACTGGTCCTCATGTGGCCCTCGTGGTGATTTGAGTTTGAGACCCCTGCCTTATACTTTGCCATTCTCCCCCATGTGTGAAAGCCTCCCCCTTCCTCTTGCAATGTGGGCTAAAGCAATGTTTAAAAAAAAAAGAGGACAACCAAAGCTGAATTTCTCCCACACAGGGACACATGTTAAGGTATTTGCCCACCCTCAGCTCTTATCTTGGGGCCACAGCTGAGCCACTGCTGGGAAATGGGGTCTTCATCTCCTGGGACACGGGTCACTACTCTTATATGTAAGTGAAAGGGGGG
>ML682018.1:25717650-25828948 GCA_007922195.1 Podocnemis expansa
TTTTTAATGTCCTCCTTTTGCCTGAAAGCTGGTAACCCTAGATTTAACCACAGAAAGCCCCCCCCCCCCAGGAAATCTGCTGGCGAGATCCCTCCTATACACCTCCAACCCGAAAACATTGCCAGAGAGAGAAACTGAAGTGCCCTCCCATCACACCCCAGTGCAAGAATACAGCAAAGCTAGGAGGCAGCAGGTATAGGAGGAAAAATAAAAGGAGTCCTGTGGCATTGAAAGAGCAACAGATTTATTTTTCACATGAGCTTTCATAGGAGAAAATCCCACTTCATCTTCAAACCATCTGACAAAGTGGGATTTTTCTCCCGCGAAAGCTCATGGGACAAATAAATCTGTTCGTCTTTAAGTGCCACAGGACTCCTTGGTTTCTTTGCTGGCCTAGACTAATGCAACTGCCCCTTTGGAATTTGGCAGGTATGAAACCCAGCCCAAAAGCCTGGGCTTCAGAGTCACTTGGTCACCGCGACAAACCCCACTAAACCTTCTGTGCTCCTGTATTAGCTGCTCCTGCCTAGGGTTACCAGATGTCAGGCAAAAGGAGGACATGTCCTCCTTTTTACCTTCACTCCGTCCAACAGGCATTTTAAAAACACACAATTTTGTCTGGCTTTTTACTGACAAGGGTCAAAGTATGCTGGAATGCCATGGAACACCCTGTCTTTAGGCATTTCCTGTATTTTGCCAAGGAAGATTTCCAACTATTTTTTTTTCCACAAATTCCAAATGCCTGGGAAAAAAAATGTACCTGCAGGAATATAAACACCTGCATGACAACAGAACTGGACTTAGTATTGCCAACCCCAAGAGTTCAAAAATCACAAGTCAGGATTCAAAAATCATATGATTGGCTTAGAAAGTATGAGGTATTAAACTATACATGCTTTTTATTTGCCTTGTACTTTTTGACGCTGTAGGGTTCAAGTTTTTAAGTTAATTGCTCAGCAATCATGAGGGCTACAAACAGGGGTTAAAATAAGGGGGAATGCACCAGAACACCATTCTGGGGCCCCCTAAAAATAGAGAAATGCACTGGAATGCAGTGTTCTGGGGCCCCCTAAAAATAGAAGAACTCAATGGAACGCAGCATTCCTGTCCATTCCCGCGTACTTTAGTTTAACCCCGGCCACAGCCCCTACCTGGCCAGAAGACAGTCTCCGGGCAGCAGAGAGCTGAGCCAGCTGAACCAGGCTGGGAGTTTTTGAAACCTCCCAACTTGAGCCACAGAGAGCAGCTCCCAGCCTGCAGCTGAAACTTCTCTGGCCAGCCTGCCTCAGCGCTGCTGCTTCCACAAATTCCAAATGCCTGGAAAAAAGCAGGTTCAGCAGGGACAAGGAGAAATGGCCAAAGTGAGACCTCCGCTCGGCCTGGGGGAGCCTCATGGTGGGGTTGGGGGAAGGGCTTTCGGGGGGAGAGAGTGCTGGCCTCTGTGATCGAGGGGGGGGCGCAGAGCTGCTGGGGGACAGGAAATGCTGGGAGCTGTGCGGGGCAGGGTGTGTGCGTGTGTGGAATGTGGCAGATGTATGGGGGTGTGGAGCAGAGCAATAACCGATGCACCCCACACATGCATGAAGGGGGCCCAGATGATACAGGAAGGGGACCTGCTGATTAGGAGGGTTCTGGGGCCCACCAAATTGTACTTTAACTACTGGCTACAAACTTATTTTTTGAAAAAAAGATAGCTGAGAATTCTACCTAATCATGTGACTCCAGGAGCTGGGGCTTTAGGAAAAATGCAAAAGATCATGAGAACTGAAATAGTTGGCAACAGACTGGACTTCATTCCCATAGATGGGGGGAGGGGGAAAAACACATCTAGCGCACCAAGTACTCAGTTGGATCAAAAAAAATCATGAATAAGAAACAGTTCAACATGTGTGCTTTGATCCTCATAACTCTCAGTGAAGAAAAAGATAAATTTAATGGTTTTGACCCAACAGTTTTTGTTGTGCTTATAGGCAGCCGAGCTGCGTCTAAGACACTGAATCAGTTAGAGGGTGCAGGAAGTGAACCAACTAATGATCCTCAGCTTCCAAAAAGCCGTGTATCACAACTCTCAGTGAAGAATGACTTCCAAGACAGAAGAGCTAACAAGTTCCATTTGCACATAGTCTGACTAGATCTGGTTAATACAGCCTAGGCCAGAGGTAGTCAGTTATCTTTTGGCAAGGTCCAAATTTCTTGGTCAAAGTACAGTCAAGGTCCAGACTACTGAGAAAATAATTGAAATAATAATAGTGAAAATAATAACGCAAATAAAAAGATTTTGGGTTCCATTCAAAAGCATCTGGTGGTCCAAATTAGGCTCATGGTCCGCCTATGGACTACCCCTGGCCTAGACAAATTGACTATCAGGTGGGTGCACAACTGGTTGGAAAATCATAGAGAGTTGTTATCAGTGGTTCATAACCAAGCTGGAAGGGCATATTGAATGCGGTTCCTCAGTAGCTGGTCACATATATCTAATTGTATCCAACTTCTTCATAAATAATTTGAATAATGACATGGAGAGTACACCTATGCATTTTGTAGATGATACCAAACTGGGATCACAAGTACTTTTGGAAGACAGGATTGGAATTCAAAATGATCTTGACAAAAACTGAAGAAATGGTCTGAAATAAATAGGATGAAATTCAATATTGAAAAATACGAAGTACTAGACCAGGGCTTCTTAACCTATGGATCATGACCCAAAAATGAATTACCATGCCGTTTAGGGTGGGTCGTCATGATCCTCTTTAATAAACTGAAAAAGGAAATACATTATTAATTCAAAACTGAACCATGGGTCACAAAGCTGACTCTCAAACTTAATCTGGATCCCGGGCAAAAAAGGTGAAGAACCCCTGTCCTAGGCTTAGGAAGGAATAACCACTGCACAAATACACCATGGGACATGCCTGTCTTGGACAAAGTACTGCAAAAAAGGATCTGAGGATTATAGCAGATCACAAACTAAATATGAATTGTCTCAGCTTTAGAGTTACTTTCCGACCAGCAATGGATAAGAGCACAATGAATTATGCCCTTACAAACTTAGACATCAGTGAAATAAAGGTCTTAAACAGTCGGCCTCAGTTCTACATGTCAAACCATAGCTAACTTGTCCTACGACTAAACAAGTATTATCATGGGGGCGGGGGTGACACCACATCACCGCCATAAAATTTCACCCAGTCTCCTAAATTTGGATTTCCTAGTATGTAAAAAGGGGGATGCCTTTTATCCAGACCATTCAGAGGCATTTCTGATCGTGGCAACATTCTTACAGCTGTTGTATCATCTTCTTTAATACTATAACATCTAACCAATAACAGCAGATGAATAATATAACAAATGGAAACCTAAACAGGTTCCTCAACAAATGAAATAATGGTCAAATCTTCCAATTCACTTCTTCTTGATTTGTGAGGGGAAAAAAAGAAAAAGACTTGACTACTTCATATACTTTGTGATTTAATATTTTTAATACAGTAGCACTTAGTGGACACAAGTGAGATTAGTGATCAGTGATGCACATAAATGAGAGAGAGTTCTTGCCCCCAAAGAGTTTACAACCTGGGTAAAGCAGACAAACAACGGATGGAGGAAAGCAGTCTGTGGACTCAATCTGATTTTGTGGGTATACTTTAAACTCTACTAAATGAAACTGAGAAAACACATATGATGTAGTCGGGTCAAGGTATTAATCAACTTGTAAATTGCAAACTTTGGTGGGTCTGAGTAAAGATGTTCAAAACTAGCCTTTATAAGTGTATTAACTGACATGAATGAATCAGCAATAGCTAGTGCCAATACGTCCATGACACCCCAAGTTTACATGTTGCGTACAGATTTGGAAATGGCATTTGTATCCCACCGGAGCAGCTTGCCGAGTCATCAGGCCTTGTGCTAACCCTGGCTGCAAATGCTTTATAGAAGCAACTTGGCAAACAACAGTTATCCCAAACCTGCAGGTGGTGACATCGTGGGTTGGGTGTAGAGCGCCAGAGCCTCTGGAGGCAGCCATGAGGATGCTGTAGGAAAACTGTTCAGAAGCACCACAGTCTTACACTGACTTCTGTACTTGCGCTTTCTGTGCTCTGTCCCATTCTCTTCTGTTCACTTCCTATTAGTCTGTGGGGAGAGTGGGCAGGCAGGGAGAGGAGACATCAACCAACCCTCAAAATTCCTCAGCAGAACCCTTCCTTCTTCAGGGCCCCATTGGCCAAGATTGCTGCCACTTTCTCTGCCCATCCATCAACTTTCTTGGATCAAGGAAAGAGGCTTTTGGAACCCAAGAGTCTGAAGAGTGGCTGTTCTATTGCTATGGACCTTTCGGATTCCAATGTTTCCTCTCTTCTGTTAAAGCCTCATTGCGGGTACTGACCCTACTGTCCTGGCCAAACTCCAGCCCATATGGTTCCATTCTTACTCCTTCAGTTTTAATCTGAAAAGTATTATGCATTTCCTGTCAAACCGTTCTGTTAAATACTTGCTGCATTGCAGCACAAGGGTGACTACTGGCTAGTGGAAGATGAAGTGATTCCACAGATGCTTTATTGTACCTCCTTACAGAGTTGTTCTGAGAATTAGCTAACTGATGTTTGCTACAGCAGACTATATCACGTTCAGTGAGACACAGCTCCCATTCAGTGACTTGCAGTATTTCATATTGTCTTACATTTGTCCATGAAATCTGTAGTTTTCCTTGACTCTTGCTTTTATTATTTGGCCAATATTCACAAATCATGCTTTGTAAATCTGAAGACTTGCCTTATTTTGGTTCATTGGGTACACAGCAAGAGACCAAGACTGCCTCAGATGTGGTTTACAAAAACAAGTTTTATCTGAGCCATAAGCTTCCCCAATACAAAGTCAACAAGAGATTCTCTCTGGAAACATGATCAAAAAGTCACACCAATGGAAGAAGATACTACAGGATCACTGGTGCACAAGAGAGACTTTATATAATGTATAACTCCAGTCAGTAAGACTGTGTTACCTGTGTATCTTTCATCTGATTACTACATAGTCCTGTCCTGAATGCAGGGGGCTAGACTAGATGACCTCTCAAGATCCCTGCCAGACATAAACTTCTATGATGCTATGTAACTGTATTCTGGTCTATCTGGAGATTCTGTTGGGCTGTTTCATAAATAAATACAGTCTCATTTGGCTCTCCGCTCCCCCTCTAAGTCAGTGGTTGTAAAACTTTTTTCCTTGGGAATCAGTTGGAAAAAAAAAAACAATAAAAACAACATTTATGCCCATGACCCATCAATTACGTCTTTCAACAATGCATTTCAGGTTTTTGGTGGTGGCAGCATGGGATGCTGTGGCCCAGTACCCAGGAGTCTGCAGCCCAGGACTGGGTCCCGATCCTAACTTTGAAAGGCACTGCTCTAGGTCACCTTGGGGCATGTTTGTGACCCCACCACATATGTACCAAATAGTGGAAGAATTCAACATGAACTCAAGCTATGTACAACACAATGGTGCACACTCTAGAGCTATTTTGCTTCACAAATACTCCAGGATGGTGGGAAAAGGTATTTTCTTTTGTGTGTGTGTACAGAAAACTAAATTTTAAATGGAGGGTATGTTATATTTGGATTATGTTCCTTATCACAAAGGGAATAGAAGAGCAGATGAAGTGATGCAAGTAAAAGCAGGAACAAAGGGAAGATGTCCTCCCTAAAGCTGTTTTATATCAGTTTGTGGGATGCAGTGATTACCAAAGAGTTCCGCAACATGAATCAGAAGTCATCTATGTACACATTCCTTTGTGCTTCATTCACCGGACACAGAAATTCTGCTCACCCCAGGGCACATAAAACAGTTACATAGTTGTAATAATATCCTTTCTGAATTACAGAGTGCATGTATTCCTCAGGCCATTCATCAATAGCGATAAACATTGAATATTGAAAAATCACAATGCACCCACTTCGATATATCTATGGTTTTTATACTGCAACCCATCACCATACCGTCTGAGCATCTTCCACATAAAATCAATAGAAATAGCAAAGTCCCTCATAGATTTTGTGTAGTCTCTAATACATCTCCTTTTTTAGGGTTAAAAATCTCTGCTTGAGGTATTTTTCTGGGTCATTAGGCTAGGGTCATTTTTTGTGTCTCGAATTTTTTATTTTAGTGTGGTCTTTTGGTTGACGGGTATGTCAGTTTCTAAAAGGAAGAATTTTAAGAGGGTTTCCTAAAGACAGCTAGATTCCAGTTTTGCTTAATCTCCCCTGAAAGTTTGTTCCACAGCCAGATCCCCTTGACTGGGAACGCTTTGTCCACAGCTCTCATTTCTTGTTCTGTTTTTGTGATGTACATTGTCTCACAGGAGCACAGCTATCTCTGGTGATTACCTTAATAAAGGCTTACCTTTTATTTAAAGTCAGCAAAATCATTCCCAGGAACTAGCGATAAAGCCAAACAGTCTGGCTGGCTTCTAGAAGCCTCCTTCTTTTAAGTAGATTTAAACACAAACCAGATTAAATTGGAATAACTGCAGAATATGATAAATTGTAACCCTTGAGTGTTGCTCTCAGTAGTGCACACATGGACCCCAGCTTAGTCTATATGTGCACAACCCATAGGCTATGTCTACACTAGATGGCTCAGTTAAGTCGGCTTAATAAGGTCTACTTAAAGTTGACTTTAAGTAGATCTTATTAAATTGACTTAGTGAGGCCACACTGCATTAAGTGGACCTTATAAAGTCGACTTTAATGGCCCCATTTTGTTAAATCAATTTAATAAAGTCAGCTTAACCCTTAAACTCAGCTTTAAGGGCAGGAGTTCTTAAGTCGACTTAATGAACTCCAAAGTGGCCAGGGCATTCCTTAAATTGACTTCAGCCGCTAGCGTAGCCATATCCATAGACAGCCCTACAGATGCTTCAGAAAAAGTACTGGATTAAAATATTATGTAAAACACATATAAATCATCAGTATTAAAAGGCTAGTTCCCAATAAATATTAAGAAACAAATACAAAGACTAATCTTTTCAGAGGTTAAGACAGAAACCAGTTTTCACCATACGCAATGCAAAGATGCAAGCCCGTTAAAGAAAAAGAATTGGGGAGCATTTCTGATGTTTTTCCAGTACACGCTATTTCCAGAGGTAAATGAAATGATAGCCTCTTGTGCATTGTTCATTTCATCTGTCTCTCTTTTCCCTAGAGAAGGTTCTGCTGCATAATAGTTCTTCCCCACCCTTGGCCCTTTAGTTTTCATTCTTCTTTTACTGTATTTTAAATGAATTTTTCAATGGCTAAATCACTAGATAATATACTATAGGGACCAGACCTTTATTGGCAGGAGATGCTTTACATGAGTTAAGATTTTTCAATTGCTAATTTCTATGATTTACTTGGCTTTCTTACTTGCTTCTGCTTTTCTATCAAAATGGGAATTTACTTAATAGGAATTCCTTTTGCTGTGAAAGGAAAGAAGTGGCAAATTTCAAATGGACAAAGAAGTAACAATTAAAGTATTGATTTTCTTGTCTGATATCTATGCAGACACCCTAACCTTCTCTTTCCCCTACCGCAAATCTTGACGTTTTGCCTTTTGGATTAGATACAGTCTGTGGCAATGTGAAAGTGTCTCCCCTCAGAGCTAATGGGAGCTCTGCATGCACATCTGAAGGAAAAATTTCTCTATTTGGGTGCCCAAAACACATTTAAATGGGTATTTCAAGAATTGTTCCCAGATGCAATGACTCTATCACACCCCTACAAGAGCCTGCTTTATATTCAAGCTCACATCATATCTCTTAGATGCATTTATTAATTAGTTCATTTGCTTTGTTCCTCTTTTCCCAAAATGCACCCACTGCTAAATTGGGCTTTCAGCCAAAGAGAATTATTCTATCTATATAATTAGCATATTCTATTGTGTCCTAATACTCTTTTGATTACATCTCCTGTTTCAGTGCAATCAATTTGGGCCAATGGATTTAGGGCAAGTCTACACTTAAAATGCACACAGCACAGCTCTTTTGGTACAACTATGCTGCTGTAAGAGTGCTTGTGCACTACATTGATGGGAGAAAGCTCTCCTGCCAACATAATGAAGCCATCTAAAATGAGTAGCAGTAGCTGTATTGTCAGGAGAGCATCTCCTGCTGACAATGCACTGTCCACATAAGCTCTTATGCCTGCAAAAATTATATTGCTCAAGGGCATGTATTTTCACATCCTTGAATAACAGTTTTGCTAGCATAAGTGCTGCTGTAGACAAGGCCTCAGAGTTCTTGACACCAGAACACCATAAGACAAATGGCTCACTATTGCATTTGCAGTGTTATAGCTGGGTTGATCCCGCATTATTAGAAAGACAAGATGGGTGATATCTTTTACTGAACCAATTTCTGTTGATGAGACAAGCTTTCGAACTTACGCAGAGCTCTTCTGGTCTGGGCAATGCATTCAATCTCAGAGCTAAACAACAGGTAGAACATTGTTTAGCATAGCTAGTTAACATATATTATAAAGGACCATTCAAGGTGACGTGGCCCATTAACACTACTGCAGTCATGAGGAGGAAAAGATGGGGGAAGGTAGTCAGTTCAGGGGGGATTTTAGTAGATTATATAGATTGTTATGATAAGCCAACCCACAGTGGAACCCCTGTGATTAAACAACAACAACTCTTACTTGATGTAGATCCCATCCAACATTCCCCCTAAGGCCCTGAAGCAGCTGAGCAACTCAAGTTGCTCCCTGCGCAGGCCGCCCCCCGCGGGCTCGGTCCTGCTCCCCCCCGCATGAGCCCGATCCTGCCACCACCCCTGCACTCTCCCTGTAAGCCCCCCCCCCAAGCCCCCCACTCCCCTTCTCCCACCCTAGCCCACTCCCCCGGTAATCCCCTGAGCCAGCCCGACCCCCACCCTGGCAGGCTTACCCAGCTGCAGGAGCAGGGCGGCTAAGCGACAGCTCCGCCGGCTGGAGAAGCACTAATGGAGCATGCTCAGACATTCTGAGCATGCTCCATTAGAGCTTCTCTGGGTGGGAGTTTTAATAACTCTCAGCTCTGGGGGAGCTCTCAGCAGGGACTCTGGCTGCTGGCCCTGCGCAGCTGGCAGTGTTCCCTGCGCTGGGCAACTGCGGTGGGCTGCGCGGCCATGCACCCGCACAGCTTACAGGGAACACTGATCCCATCGTGAAAGAATTCTTTCTGAACCCCCTCTTATGGCCTTCAAAACACCCCCCAAACTTGCAAAGATTATCATAGAAGCAAGCTCCCCACAGATCAGGACACACCAATTCAAAGCAGCACCAAACTCTGCCAGAACAACAGACGCAAAACCTGCAGACGTATCTCTGCTGCTATAATGACCAGCGCTCTCTACCATCCGTCTTTCAAGATCTATGGGTTCCACAGGTACCTATCACATGGTATATTTCAGGGGTGGCCAAACTTATGGAACTCAAGAGCCACACAAGTTGATTATTAAACCTTTGAGAGCTGCACCGAGGCATATAGCCATATACTTTTACCTACTCCAAAATTACTAAGTTAAAAATTCATTGCATGCTTTAATTTTATTGTAAAAAAAGGACAAATATTGATCCTACTAATGTCGGATTCTAATAATTACTTAAGATTACCATGAAAACTAGGCCTATACAGTAAAAACGTAGCTGCTGCTCGATGTAGAAGACTGCAGGCTAGTGGAGATTTTTTTAAAATCCCAACCACGCTGTACTTCTCCCACTGTTCCAACTGCCTCCTGAACTCCTAGGCTGGGGCTGCTTTTCTAAACTGATTTGCTGACATTCTTCCAGGAGCCACAATTTTTCATTCAAGAGCCACATGTGGCTCCCGAGCCACAGTTTGGCCATGCCTGGTATATTTCATCCAGTGTACTAGAAGTCTCAATAACAACTGTGTGGGTCAACCGGACCACCACTGTGCTCTTGAATTAACTCTCTCAGGAAAATTATAAAAGACAGAAATACCTGATCACTAGTGGGGGAACACTTTCACAAAGTGATCTTCCTATATCTGACCTCTCAGTCCTCACCCTCAAAGGAAAACTGCACAAGTACTCTTTCAAAAGGTGAGCTGGGAGCTTGAATTCATAACTTTGCTGGATACTAAAAATCACTGAGTGAATGGAAACACTAAATGTATGGCTTATTGCAACAATCTATAACACACTAACAATCAGCCCCCTTCATCCGCCTTGGTACCCCTTCTTCCCCCGCCCCCATGATTGGCAGGACATTAATAGGGCACTTCACCTCGAATGTCATTTGAAATATGTGTTAACTACTAATGTTAAATAAACTATTCTACCTTGTATTTAGCTGTGACACTGAGTACATTTCCCAGACCTTTAGAGGAACTCTGTAAGCTCAGAAGCATGTCTCTCTCACCAACAGAAGCTGGTCAAATAAAAGTTATTACCTCACCCATCTTGTCTCACTATTGCCTATTAATTTTCCAGGAGAGCCTTTCAAAGACAAACTCTATAAGGGTTTGATCTTGAAAGGGATGTAGAAGTCTGTCTTTGAGGTAGCAAAGGGACTTAAGTATGTGCTTAATTTTAAGGATATGAGCAAACCACTGACTTCAACAGAATTGCTCACAAAGCCTCACCTCACACTTAAATGTGAAACAAAGCTAGCTTACTCTGAGCATTTAACATTACTATTCAAAGTAGATACTTTTAGAGCTAACTTAAAACGTTGGATTTTGTTTAATAAAAATGATGTTCAAAGTATTGTTCATGAAGAATGAAAGTGGTGAGCACCTCTGCTTAATATGCAGAAGGTCCTGGGTTCAAGCCCCAGGGGGTTAGACTTGATGATCTCACAAGGTCCCTTCCAACCCTATGATGCTATGCTATTCTATTACAGTGCAGACAGCCTGAGCAGGCCTCATGTTATTCTTGCAAGGGAGAGAATGGTGGAGTGGGAAAACAGCCCTGGGAACTGTTATCTACAGAAAAGGTACATGTATTGTGGAAAGGCACGCTTCCCTACCACTCAAATGATGTGCCTTAATCCCACTTTTGAACGGCCATTTAAAGATGAAGGAGTTGTTTCATATATATGTCCCTTTCAATTAATAATCTCTCTGATGAGTATTACCAGTGTGCCAAAACTACTGAAGGTTTTTGTCGGTTAATGTCTGTCCACCAAGAACTGTCACTACTAGAACTGGGCAAAATTTTTTGAATGAAAAGGTTTTTAAAGAAAAAAATCATCCTTTAAAACACTTTTTTTTTCAAAAATAAATTGACCTTTAAAAGCCATGAATCATTTTTGTTAAAAATATTAATGAACCCACAACAGGAATGGTTATCAATATTTCAATAAAATTTAAATTACAAATTTCATGAAGAATTTTGGAAAAATGAATTATGGATTCACTATTAATACTTTGAAATTAGAATTTATTTATTTCTCCAAATTCAGCTAGCTCTAGACTCTATCAGGCTGGGTTAGATAATAGTGCCCAATCTTGCAATCATTTACTGCCAGACCAGTAGTTATAACTGTTTTAGCTAAAATACTACCTGTTTATGGTTCCAGCTTGATGTCTGGTAATAAATGTTTGCAGGACCCAGGCTTAGAGGTGAAATGCTCTCATATCCCATAACCAGTCAGCTAAGTCTTATTTGACCTGTCCACTCTGTCATGATTTCCAGTAAGGGCTTCCTCCTATTTTTTTTTTTTTTAAGAAAAGCAATCCCAAGTGCAAAGCTGACTCTGATTATAAGCCTTATGAAATGAAAATGGATATTGATTGCATATTATTCACATCAATAGGTACAATTAACATCATCATCAGAAACACATTTACCAGATCTCTAGGAGAAAATTTTTCAAACATGAATTTTTAATTTTAGAAATGAGTTTCACTATTTATACAATAGACATTATTTATTTTTGCATCCAAAGATACTTGGTTCATAATATTTTGAGTGTGCCAAATACAGAATGAGCAATTTTAAATTTAGTTCTTGTTTAGTTTGGCAAGAAGCCTCTGTTAAGTTTACCTTAGAACTATTATCAGGGAAACACTGGTGGCATAAATCCCAAGAACAATTTCTTTTTATCAGCAGAAAATATTTTCTCTTGTAAATGAGAAACGTAAAGAAAATGACATTTAAAATATGCTTACCCCCCCCCATGTATGCAACCTAAGTTGGAGAAGGAAAATATTCAGGAGGATTTCAGACTCTTCTTCCACTCTTGTTTGTTGGATCAATGCCCAGGGCAAGAGAAATGCTTCAATCGCAATAAGTTACAGCAATGTTCAAGTGGAATTTTATGTTGTTGTTTTGGGCCTGATGATGCAAAGAGCAAAACACATGTTTGGAGATGAACGCTTCACACTCCCATGGGTGAAGTGAATCATCTTTTTCAATGGGAGTTACAGGAACAAAGTCTAATTTTTATATTCCCAATTCAACAAGGCACTTAAACACATGCCTCATCTGTAACATATTCTTTAGTCTCACTGAAGTCAATGGGACCAGAGAACATGCTTACCTCCAAGCACATGCTTAAGTACTTTATTGAATCAGTGCCTCTTGGTCTACCACCTTGCAGAGCCATAATGCGGCATTTTGCTGCCTGGGGCACATTCCAATTGGAACGCACCCCTTCCTATCAGCAGCGCTCAGAGCTGGCGCCGCAAAGCCGCCCCTTTAATAGCTCGGCTCTATTGAGCTGCTTCGGGCTGCCCAGGGCTGTGCCCCATCTGCCCTGCCGTAGTTATGGCCCAGCCACCTTGATTCTATCCTCACCTATCCCTTAAGCCCTTTCTTTCTACTCTCTTTCATTTCCTACCTCCTTTTCTATTCTAGACTGTACCCTCATTAACCTTTTCCTTCTCTTAGCTTTTCACCTTCTTTCATGCTATTCCTCCGCTTGGAACAGTCTTCTACCTTTCGTGTACCTGGTGCCAAAGGACTCCTTGTTTGCTTTCCAGAACTGATTCCTTTCCTCTCCCCATTTTAGATCATATCTGCACTTTGTTCTTGCTCTTGAATTAGTCTCTGATCTGACTGACTTAATCCTGTGTGCAGGGGCGTCACTGGCACCTGGCACACGGGGCACGTGCCCTGAGTCTCGGTGCCAGTGCCCCGTGTGTTCCGGCCGGCTCCGTCCCAGACTGGGGACCCTGACCAGGACGCCCTCTGCAGCACCCGCCTCTGCCGGCCCCGGCCTGGCATTGAGGCCGGGAAACCTGCGGCGGTGCCTGCCTCTCCTGGCCCTGAACCCAGCCAGGGATCTGGAGCCAGGCTGGAGGCAGCAGGAGCCCAATGAAGTGTCGGGCCTGGGCGCCAGAACGTGGCCAAAGGGGCGTGGCCTGGGCCCATGCCCTGGGTCTTTTCTGGGGCCAGGGACGTTCCTGCCTGTGTGGAGACCCATTTGCTCAAATAGTCCTACACATAGGACTATTTGTAGGATTCAGACCTTAGTTAATAAACTCATCAGAACAGGGATCACTTTCATTTTTTAACAGGTTTGTAAAGTGCTTATCACATTTGCTGATTTTATAGAAATAATCAGCAGACCTGGTCCTGTGTGATTGATTTTTTTTTTCTTTTTAACTTAGTGCATAATATAACACCCATGTTTCCGATTTAAAAAAAAACAAAACCCAAACAAACTTGTAAATACCTCAGGAGCATATGGCCAGTTATGCTGAGCTGTATGATTTGAGTTTAATGCATGTCTATAGTTTTTTAAAAGTTTCCAGAGATGCAGGTGCAAATTTGAGGTGAGATAGGATTTGAGAACCTAAAAAACTGGCAATTTGCTGCATAAAATACTGTGCTTAAGATGCAAGATGCAGTGGACACAACTCCAGGTAGAATTTTGTATCTGATAAATATAGATAGCCTCTGAAGATAACAGCTTTTACATATGGGGTAAGGAATCTCAGTAGCAAAGTACCACCCCTCTACAAAAGATTATATTTTGTCTGCTTTTAAATTGTGAATCAGACCATGAAAAATATTGGTATCAACTCTGTCTGTTCCAGATAAAGAACTTGGGCAAGAGCTTAAATGTTTTTTATGGTTGATTGCAACCCTATCATAGCAAAATGATCAGAGCTAAGCGCCAAACACATTACTTATATGAAAGGCAAAAAGGTTTTTCAGTGAAGACAAAAAAATCAATATGCAAAAATAAAAACAAGGAATACCAGATCATTGATAGAAACTATAAACATCTTTTGCACAGGTCTAAATAATGTGCAGTTGATATATGGCACTCACAGCTTGATGGCTATTATGAATTGAAATACCAGAAACTGTAGGCAAAAATTGCATGGCTCCTTATAACTTAATGTAGGCTTTAACTGAAAAAGGGTATTGGAATCACAGAAGGAAAAAATCTAAAAATAAAAAAAAAATAAAATCACATTTGGGAAGAAAAATTAGTTATGTTAATAATTCTGTACATAAAAATGAAAGTATGGAAAAAATGTACTGAGAATTAGAGAAATAACTGGACTGTTCTTCATACACTCCTAGCTACATACTTTAGGACAAACTTTACCAATGTTCCTCTCCAGAATGCAGTGTTGCCAAGGGTCATGATTTGATCATGAATCTCATGATATATGCCATTTTTTAAAAGCCCCTACTACTAGAGAGAAGTTATTGAGTGAGAACTTCACCTTTTGTGGGGGGTGGGGGGCCCCCCGAGACGGACAACCGAACAAAAACTCAGCCTAAGTTTCTAGCCTTTATAGTTGTCGAATGAAGCTTTAAAGTATGACCTGAGTGCACCTGAAAGGCTGAACACTGAAGATTTTAAAAAAACAAAAAAAATTTTTTTTTTTGAAAAATCACTTTGGTTTTTAAGCCTTCTTATGATTATTAAGGCTTGTTAATAACAGTGCCAGCTGTGCTCTAGGTATCGGATGCAAGTTATAGACTATGTCTACATTAGCAAGCTTAATTTGGACTTGATGAGTCCAAACGAAGCAGTGCCCACTTAGTTCGAACTAACTGCAGCTTTTTAGGTCAAACTAACTTTTAGTTCAAACTAATCAGTTCAAACTAAACTAGTTTAGCTAGCTCAAACTAAAAAAGTGCAGCTAGTTCAAACTAAAATTTAGTTCAAATGAAAAAGCTTGTCTAGTTTGAACTAACTGCTTAGTTTGAATTTATTTAGTTCGAATTAGCATGGCTACAAAGTTCGAACTAAGCACTTAGCGCAAAGTTCGAACTACCAAAGTTAGTTTAGTTCGAACTAAGCAAAGCCTAGTGTAGACAGGGACCAAATTAGTCCAGATTAAGCCTCCTTAATCTGGGCTAATTTACTAGTGTAGAACAGAGCCGTAACATGGCACTCAGAGCCAGCGCCACAAAGCTGCCCCTTTAATAGCGCAGCTCTATTGAGCCACTTTGGGCCATCTGGGGCTGTGCCCCATCGGCCCTGCCATAGTTACAGCCCGGGTGTCAACATAGCCATACAGAGTTGCGGCATTTGAGCAGAAAAGATCTGAGGTATCCACAACCTTTGCAGAGCAGGAGCAACAAAGCAATTAGGGAGCAGTGGGGCAAATAACTTTGCAATATCTCATCTTATGGTGGCTGGTGCACTCCATCACTTGCTGTTGCATGCTAACATTGTTCGGCACACCAAATCCCTTTATTATACAGGCACACTTGGAGAGAACAGAACCCACGTCATGCCCCTGAGCTGGCCGTCCACAGCTTCTTGGGGCTGAGGAGCGCTGTTGAGCATGTTAGGAGCCCTGCAAATAGTGTAGTGGCTTAATATGCAGAAGGTCCTGGGTTCAAGCCCCAGGGGGTTGGACTCAATGATCTCATGAGGTCTCTTCCAACCCTATGATTCTATTCTATATGCCCATGCCCCTAGTCATGGCTGTCCTTAGGGTAGGGTGAGAGGGGCAGCCGCCCAAGGCCCCTTGGGGCCCACACTGCTGCCCACCCCCATGCCGGGGACCGGGCAAGCTGGCCAAAAGCAATAGCCTGGTTCAGCTCTGCCGGTCCTACCAACCCCCCTCCTCACCATGCACACTGCTTTCAGCTCTGTGCTGGAGCAGTGGGGAGGGGGCGGGAGGCAGGATGGGGCCTGTACGGATAACCCTCCCCACTGCTCCAGCACAGAGCCAAAAGCAGCATGCATGGCATAGGGTGGGCAGGCTGGCAATACTGAACTGGGCTGCCCTTCTGGCTGGCTCACCCAGTCCATGGCATGGGACAGCTGGCACAGGGGCCTGCCCCTCCCCTGGGGTGACTGGCCCCATGCCCCAGTGCCAGGGGGGTAAATGGGGGTCCTGCAGAGGGCAATTCGCACAGGACCCTGCACCCCCCAGGGACGATCCTGTCTACACTGCTTTCAGAGGTATGACTTCAGCACATGTAGACATACCTGATCTAGCTGTGATCTACGGAGCTTAGAAAAATAGCAAGGAAGCAACTGAAGCATGGGTAGCTGCTGGGGCTAACCTCCTGAATACATACCCAGGGTCCTGGGTGGATTTGTTCATCAACATATGCTGCAGCTACACCTCTGATTACAGGGTACACACACCCAAAGTCAGCCCTTGCCACTGCTTTCAGAGCCTAACGCAAGAAGCATGTTGGTGTCCCGAACGGGTGTGCAGTAAAGATGAAGAGACTCCTTGTATCCTCTTCCATCTCCACATCTTCCAATGTGGTTCCACACCTTTCCATGCTTGCCTGTTTATCCTCAAGAGTAGGTAAACATGGCAGAGAGCTATTATTTGGCTTTTGGGATGTGGATATGAGAGTTTCTTCCCCAGTCTAAGGGGAAAAGCTACTGAGCCTAGAACTACGGGAACAATGGATGAAAAAAAACCCAAAACACAGGTGCAGTCATGAAGGTTGAATGAATAGATAAAGGGAACCGGGGGGGGGGGGGCACAGCAGAGAAGCCCAAACAGCACCCATGGCTCCTCAGAAGTAGCTAAGGAATCAGTGGACATGGCCCATTGGAACTCTGCTGAGATACATGATGGGATGTAATCAGGTAGAGGAATAGAAATAGGCCCCACACAGTCACAGATCTTTGGCAGACCTGTCAGCCATGCTCATGTGCCCCTCATTTCCTTATATAAAATGGTCAGGATTTGGCTCAAACAGAACTTTTCCACTCTATCTACAACTTACCTGTGCACTTATCTGCATTGACTTTAAATCACAAACAAAGCATTCAATGAAAAGAATTTTACTTTTCTAACACATTTGCATTTTAAAAGAGATCTTTAGGGGTGTTTTAGCCAGAACCAAAAATAATGGAAAGTAAATTGAAAAACTTTGGCAACCTAGCTGTTCAGTGTTTTACCTTTTGATGTGTCAGGCACTAAAGAAAATTGGGATTTAAAAAGTGAGTTCTCCATGTGTAAAAAAGGGGATCATATTTCCATTCTTCACCCTGTTTTCTCTGTAAATTGTCACTGGAGCACAGACTGTTTCCCGCTATGTGTATGTGCAGTTTCTAGCAATACGTGTTTGTAAGTTTACCATATAATATTATAGGAAATAATAAATGATGCTCTTTTGTTTGCTGCTAAAATTTAGGAGCCAAATCCTGCAGTTCTTATCTGAGCAAAACTCATTTATTTCAAAAGGAGTTTTTGTGGGAGTTAAGAGTGCAAGACATAGCCCTAGACAAGATAAAATGTGAATATACGCAAAAGGTATGTTTGCAGAATGATTCAGTAGAGAAAGAAACAGTGCAGTCAGCAGGGGCTTTCCCACAAGGCTTTGTTTATAACAAGTCACAAAATATGCTAACAATGTGAAGGCAAACAGGAAAACCCTCCAGTTTGCAGTCCAATCCAGTCCTAAGATGCTGAGGTGTGGAGCCCAACTAGATCTGGTCAAAGCAAATAGAGACGTCTTTTGCAGAAAATATGCTTCCGATTCATTTCAGTGACTAACACTGAATTTTGAAAGTCCAGCCTTCTCAAAGTCATTATTTCCCTGTCTCTTAAGCAGCTATAACTATAAAGCAATGGGAGCAGGAAGCTAAACTGGAGTTAACACTTTGCTCTCTAAGACCTGGCAAGCAGCTCTGCACCCTGTCACATACAATTCTCAAGTTGTAACAATGAAAGTCAACAGGCAACAAAAGGAATTTTTATTCTGTCCTCATGAGATACCAGGACCCATACTGGTATGAAAGTCCAATCAACATAGTGCCCTCTTGGGTGCTTTTTATGGTGTGATAACTGATTCATATTCATTAAGATCTGTTCTAATAAAAGGCCAGGTGTTCTTCTTTGTTATGCAGTGTGAAATGTCATGAAATTTCCATATAGTCAAGGTAAATAGCCATTAGAAAAAGACAAAGGGAATGGCTGACACTCTGCACACTACCCCCTCCCACTGGCAAAATTACTTGTTATTAGGTAGACAAATCAGGGTGAAGGAGAAGGAGCTGTAGAGAAGCTGCTTCCCGTAACAGACTCCAAGGGGAATGGGCCATAAATTATAAGGCAAAATGGACAATGGGAAATTCTCCTGATTGCCCTTAGGCCTTGACTGCACATACACTTGCACTGAGTTAACTAAATAGGTTTAAAAACACTGTTCGCTAAATTAGCACATTTTTGTGTGTACCGGAAACCTCTGTTTAAAGAAGTGCAGAAGAATAAGGGTTTATGTTTAGCAAAAAAAACCCCAAACAGTAAGAAAGCATAAGATAGCCTAGGGAGTATTCTACTTTACCTCAAACCTCTTTGTTTGCATTTCAGTGAAGGGAATCTTGTCTTCCTCCATTCTCACAGTGGTGAAATGATTGTTTAGTCACTAAGATCTATGGATGGAAAAGTTAAGAGATTATACTACTGAAGGTGCTTCATTATTTTTTTAAATGCATATCAGTACCTTTTAAATAACACAGCTGCGAGAGTCACTATCTTATCCAATACCAAGGCCCTCCCGTGTTGAAAGCTTAATTCTCTACAGCTAGTGCTAAACAGCCAGACTCACAAGCTGTGGCCTTTGAAAGACTTAAGGCTTGATCACCTGAGAAAACTGACCAGCAGAACTGTAGCACTCTCACTGTACCACTGCAGCTACTGGTGTAATTCCCTATGTAGGAACTCTTCTGGAATAAAAAGTGACTTTATTTTAGTGAAATAAGTGGTTGAAATCATTTTATAAACTTCCATTTGAGCTCAGTGTGGAAGTGGGAGTTTATAAAAAAAGACTTATTTAGAAGTGGAGGCCACTCAGCATCTTCCATTAATAGCCTGGTTTTGAGAGTGGTGTAAACACTCCCTTCAAGTTCTTCAAGGCTCTTTTGTGAAAGTCAGGGCCTCAGCACCTTGTAGGATAGAGCCCATTCAAATTTTTGAGGGATGGTATTGTGTGTACTCATTTCACTTGTATCCCTTGAAACAGGTGAGGTTTTAGGTGAGCCAGGCTCATGTGCAAACTTATGGTTCTGTCAGGGAGAGCTTGGAAACAGGTGAATTTGAATGAAGTCAGTGAAATCTTAGGAATGGCTGTATGAACATATTTGCTGAGTTCCTCTTCCCCTAAAATGACTGGCTTTGCAACCTGGTGCATGGGGTCTTAGTGCCACTCAGGTTTTGCCCATTGTGATGCTAAGCACCTGGCACCCTAGTGTAATAATCTTTGTACAAAGTGACATGCTTTGTGAAGTATCATTTGAAAACTAACAACTCATGGATCGTTAGTATGCTTGCACAATACATGTATTCAGTGTGTAGTACAAGTTATGAATATATGCTAGAATTCTAACTTGTATGTGGGTAAACCAAGTCTGTCAGGGAGAGTGGTTAAACAGGTCTATCCTAAACAAAGGAATGTGTATTTACCTCACAACATGTATAAGCAGCAAGCAGGTCCATCAAGCTAAGCCATGGTCTATATTTCAGCAGCAACTGAAGGAAGATATACAAAGTACTTAAAATACCTTACTTATCAACCTCTAATTGCCCACCTCCTCCTTACTGTGATGTTGTCAGTGCCTTCCCTCTGACTTAGCACTATTCTTTCTGCGGGGTGTGGTCTTACAAGATTGGCTTCCTGATCAACTGAGCAGGTCTTCACAAACCCAATCAATAGATTCAGAAGATTGATCTGACAGGAGCAAATGTGAAGACCTACCCTAAGAAAGAATAAAGGCAAACCATACCCTAACTAATAGGAGAGAAGACAGAATGGCATTGAGTTGGGTTTTACTTTTCAGAAGAATCCATGTTAAAAGTTTACTGGCCTCTAAAGACAGGCAAGTGATTAGCACCTGAATCACCTCACTGTGTACAATATCATTGCATTATAAAAAGGTAGAGTGAGGTCTTTTCAGAAAGCTAATGATACACTGTGGTTAATGTCAATGTGAACTCTATGAATTAACTCATTGATGTAAGACTGCATGGTCTGTCCAGGCAGGAGGATATGTTTCAGCTATCTGTCTGCCTCCTCAGCCTGGTGGAATTAGAAATAATGGATGCCTCAATTACACAGAAATCATACGGAGGCATGGAAAGCCCACAGAAAGAGTAGAACCATGTGAGTTCATCCTGCCTCTTATAGACTCAGACTATAAGGTCAGAAGGAACCATTATGATCATCTAGTCTGACCTCCTGCATGGTGCAGGCCACAGAACATCACCCACTACTGTAATAAATCCCATAACCTAAGACTGAGTTACTGAAGTCTTCAACTTGTTATTTAAAGACTTCAAGCAAGTTCCCCAGCAGGTGACCCATGCCCCATGCTACAGAGGTGAAAAATTCCCAGGGCCTATGCCAACCTGCACTGCGGGATAATTACTTGAAACAAAGTCATTGATCTTTGGAAGACATAAGCAAGGACAGGTGCTATCTCTGGCATCCATCACTAGACAGACACAACAGGTCAGGACTCTTATAAGCCGAGAAAGATAGGGCCTTCATCCAAAAGGGGTTTGAAGTCTCTGGAACTGAAAATAGGGGAGAAACTAGATTAGGCAAAAAACAAACAAGGAGACTGGTTGCACTTAAAAGACTAACAGATTTATTTGTCACATGAGCTTTCATGGGAGAAAATCCCACTTTGTCAGACACTTGAAGATGCTTCTGATGAAGCAAGTGTCTGACAAAGTGGGATTTTCTCCCACAAAAGCTCATGCGATAAATAAGAGTTGTTAGTCTTTTAAGTGCCACAGACTCCTCGTTTGTTTTGCTGCACTAGACTAACACTTCTATCCTTTTGAAACTACATTCGGCAAAGATCTTTCCCCTTAGACAACAAGGAAAGCTAACACCTTGTACTTTTGTGGAAGGTCCCAACTGATGAAAAGTCAGTCATGTCTAGGAAGAAGAATGACTGGACAGGAAACCATTGAACAAAGTCTCTATCTTGCTAGCAGGGGTGTCGTTGGAGCAGGGAGGGACCCAGGGCACAAGCCCAGCCCCACCCCCAGAGGGCAGGCCCCGCCCCCAGCCAGAAGGCCACGCCCCCTGGTCTGGGGTAGGGCCAGGGGGAGGCCGTGCCACCGCCAGCAGCTAGGTCGCGGTGCGGTGTGGCGCAGCCCGGCCTGGCCTGGCCCAAAGTGGCCACTGGAGGCCGGGCCTGCTGCCGCAGCCCCGGATCCCCAGCGGGGGACAGGGCCGCCATGGGCAGCCGGCCGGGCCTCGGATCCCCAGCCGGGAATCCAGGGCCTGGCCGCCGGTGGCCACAGTGACCCCATCCCTGGCCGGAGATCCGGGACCTGGCTGTGGCTGCGGCGGCCCCTTCCACCGCTGGGGATCCGGGGCCTGGCCACCGGCGGCCGCAGCCACAGTGTCCCCCTCCCTGGCCTGGGATCCAGGGCTGTGGCTGTGGGCCCAGCCTCCAGTGGCCATTTCTAGCCAGGCCGGGCCGTGCTGCACCGTGGCCTAGCTGCTGGTGGTGGCGCGGCCTCCCCCTGGCCCTATCCCTGGCCAGGGGGTGGGGCCTGCCAGGCGGCCAGCTAGGTCCCGGATCCCTGGCCGTAGACGCGGCCACTGCGGCCCACCGGGGATCGGGCCCCGGATCCCCGGGATCCGGGGCACTGGCGTTGGGACCTGGGGCATGTGCCCCAGGGTGCCCAACGCCAGCGACGCCACTGCTTGCTAGATTAAGTTTTAGACTCTTAAAAGTCTGTTTTGTTTTGTTTTGTGTATAACTTTCTATCTTTATTATTTATACTTGAGCTCACGTAATCCTATGTACATTTTGTTATTAAATTTATCTTTTTTACTGTTACCAATTCAGTGTAGTGTTGAAAGGGAAGGCTGTATTTACCCCCTTCTCCCAGTTCAGTTAATAAACTGTTGTGTTTTGTGTCTTTAAAGGAACAAACAAAACTAATTATTTCTCTGAGTTGTCTGGAGATGGCTGGACACTTCAGGGCACACAGTTCTAGAGAAATTTGGGACTGGGGGTGTATGGTGTCATACTAGTTGTAACACAGGCTGGAGGAAACTAGAGTGCGGTTGTGGATCTATAAATAGGCTGCTGGTGTCAGAGCTGCTGACTAGGGCTGTCTAGCCCATAGATGCTTGGGGTGTGACTTGCATGCTGGTAGGCTGTTGTGAGCTATCCAGAATGGCAGCTACAACAGCGGAGTATTGTCAGGAACCCTGATTAGAGGGCAGGTAGTTAGACAGTCCCTCAGTGGTCTGGATTTGCACCTGACCTGAATGTGACACCTGTCTGCCCCCCTGCCTCCATCTATGAAGGGCAGGTGGGCCAAACCAAAGTGAGTTTTGGGCCCATGCACCAGGTTGCAACATCTGGATTGGGGAGCCACCGTTGAGGAGTGAGTGCAGAGTGGGCTTGCTCTTCACTGCTCCCTTCCTTTCAGCTCTCCACCCCGACTCTTACATATGTTAATGTAGCAAAAACCACAATATTTGCTGACCTTTCTGTGATTTGTCATATTTTTCCTGCTTTTTCTACTGTGATATTTAATAAAAACTTAAAGCCAGCTCTGTAACCTTAATCATGTGTAGTTATTCTATTTTTGCTTCTCCTACTCTATCTAGAATGAAGGAAAAAGATTTTGAAAATAAATGAGTATTGATAACTCTATGGGATTTTTCAATAACCAGATTTAAGCAGACTCAACCAGTCCAGCGCTCTCTCTCTCTATTTGGTATACACACATTCACAGCTTTGCCAATCATTCAGGGTATGGCTACACTTAGAATTGAATTCGAATTGATGACAATCAACTCAAATTCAATTAAGTGCATGGCCACACTTGCTTTCCTCAATTTGAACTGAGGAACTCCTCAGTTTGAGTTGACGAAAGCTGACTTCGAATTGGTCAAACCTCATTTAACTTCAAAGTCCGGGTCAATTCGAACCCAGTAGTTCGAATTGACCCAGTGTGGCCATGTCAATCTGAATTCACTGTGAGTTCGAAATGACATGGGTTGACCTTCCTTCCAGGGCGCATGGCACCCTGGAAGGAAAACCAGCCCTTCAGTACCTGGGGCCAGCAGCCCCAAAGGTGCCTCCATCTCCCCCAGCCAGATTGGCCCAGGGAAGGCAATAGGGTTCCTGTCCCTGGCTGCTGGACAGGGATCCCTGTGGGTGGCTTCTGCCCCACTTGCGGCTGGGGAAGGGATCCCCGCTGGGCTGGAGCTGCGCTCCCCAGCCTGGGGAAGGAACCCCCATCCGCGGCTCCAGCCCTGCTGGCCATGTGAGGAGGGACCCCTGCGGGGCTGGAGCCCTAGTGGCTGTGCAAGGGAAAGAGATGCCTGTGGCTCCAGCTCCTGCTGCTGCACGTGGGGACGGGACCCACGCACATGGCAGGAGCCCTGCTGGCCATGTGAAGGGACAGAACCCTGCACGTGGCAGGAGCCTCACTGCCCGCACGCAGGGAGGGACCCCCATTCGGTGATAGAGCCCCACTGACCGTGCATGGGGAAGAGACCCCTGTGTGTGGCCAGCAGGGTTCCTGCCATGTGCAGGGGTCCCTTCCCCGCACGTGGTCAGTGGGGCTGCACCCACGCAAGGGAGGCCCAGCAGGGCTCCTGCTGCACACAGGGGTCCCTTCCCTGTGTGCAGCCAGCGGGAGCCCAGCCGCACACAGGGGTCCTTTCTCCCCTGTCCCGCTGTGCTGTCAGCGTGGGCAGGGGAAATTCCCCTGCCCAGGCAGTGACAGCACAGCCAGGTTGGGGGAGAGAGGATTCCCCCGTCCCTGATGACAGAGCAGCAGGGGCGGGAGAGAAGGGATTCCCCTGGCTGTGCACTGACACAGCACAGGGCTGGGGGAATCCTTTCTCCCCCCTGCCTCCACTGTGCTGTTGGGGGGGGGGGGTGCATAGGGAAAACATCTTCTGCCAGGCAGCTCCTGCCTTCTGAGCCTGGCATGGGCGAATGCATCCCTTGCCCGGCTCTAGCCCCAGTGGGGCTATAGCTGGGCAGGGGATGCTTTTCCCTATGCCGGACTCAGAGTGCTGGAGCCCAGCAAGAGATTGGGTAGTGGCATGGCCCATTTTGGGGGCCCTGTTGCCACACCTCCCATGGTGTCCCTCCTCCAATTTGAATTAGCAAGTCCAGTTCATGGATATGCTAGTTCAAATCGGAATTTCTAATGTGGCTACATCAATTTGAATTGACTGAATTCAAACTAGTTCAAAGTGACTAGTTTGAATTCAGTCAATTCGAATTAACATTCTAATTGTAGACATAGCCTCACAGACTATAAGCCACAATGTGCACTTTATAAGTGACATATCATGAGCCCATATCAAAATTCTGGGCCTGAAGACTTCCTGAACATTGAGAAATTTTGGCTCTGAATCCAAACTTTGTAGCTCAGGCTCATCTCTAATAAATCTTTGGACCTGATTCTGCCCTCACTTACGCAGCTTTTACACGGGTGTAATTCCATTTTAGTGGACTTATCCCTAATGTTTATCTGGTGTAATGCAGTATAATCAGACCCTTTGCATGTGTTGTCGCAAAGCAGCCTCTCCACTATGCCAGGTGGCTGTAGTCTCCCCTGGCAAAAAGAGGCCTTCTATAAGTCTGCCCCTTCAAAACAAGTCCTCCTCTACTCCCCAACCCTCAATGTCTCTCTCTGGGGCAGTGCTCTGCAGGGGAGCAGGTGAGTCTGTAGCGCTGTGAGGCCCCACTTATGCAGTACCTGTGTCAGGTCTTCCTATCCCAGGTGCAGCTGCAGTTGTCCAGCCCCACTTTACAGGTCACTGGCTGAGTTTGAATCTCCTCCTCCTCTTTCTCCCAAGGAAGCAATACAGTTCTTGCAGGTTTGAAGAAAATCTCTTTCCCTACTAGTCTGCTTCTCTGTTCCTGTTTTAGCTCCTACTTCCAGCACAGGTAGGGCTTTTAATAGGGCTGGGGTAACCTTTGCCTTGCCCAGAGGTCAGCAACCCAAAAAGAGCAGAAGAGCCATTTCCCTGCACCTTCCCACCACAACCACATGAGCCTGAGCCAGCCCAGGAGCTGTGCCGTGGCCCCTAGCACTGGCAGGGGGTGTGCGGGTGACACGTGCTCCCTCTGTCCCTCCCTCCACTGGCAGGCAGAGCAGCGCTGCCCTGCTTACCCTCAGGGGGCCATCCCTCCCAAGAGTGGCTGGCGGAGAGCTGCAGCTTGTGGAGGCAGTGCCCTGGAATGGCCCCTCTGCGGAGTTCAGGACGCTTTGACCCGGCTGCCCCAGGGCTGAACAAGCCCAATGCAGGGCCTGGGGGCGAGGCAGCCTCAGTTCAGGCCTGGAGTGGCTGGGTCAAAGCAGCCTGAACTCCATGGAGTGGCCATTCCAGGTCCCCAGCTCCACAAGCTGCAGCTCTCCGCCCACCACTCCTGGGAGGGATGGCTGGCTGGGAGTAGGCAGGGCAGTGCTGCTCCACCCTGCCAGCAGAGGGAGGGACAGAGGGAGTGCATGCCACCTGTACACCCCCTGCTAGCTCTAGGGGCCAAAGTGCAGCCGCTGGGCTGCTTCTGGCTCATGCGGTTGTGATAGGAGGGTGGAGCAACCCCAGGACCCCTGATCTGGCCACGATGCTGAGGCCAGCTGGGAGTTCCCAGAGCACACCTGGCTCCCTGGAAGAGATTGCCAGGGAGCCAGAAGTGGATGCTCAGGGAGCCACAGGTGGCTCACTGAGCCTGCATTGCTGATCCCCCACCTAGCCTCAGCTTTGTCCAGTTAGGCTGTGATCACATCCTTCCTGCCTGCAGGGGAAAAAGGCCTTTGCCAGCCTGAGGCTCACATACCTGCTCTCAAGCACCCTTTTATAGCTTTCTGGCCTGACTTTGTCACAGTGTATGCATACAAACATGCACACATACACAGAGAGAGATCCTATGTGAAACTAGCTATGCATTGTAGATCAAATTCTGCAGTCCTAGGAAAATTCCCACTGAAGTCAACTGGGGCTGCATGTTTGAGCCCTAGTGTGTTAAAATAAAGAAACTCCGAAAACCAGGTGAACAAAGCTACATACTGTTAATGATTATTATGAATACATAAAAACAGGATCCATGAAGAAACCTACAGAATAATTCTCTGACACTTGCTTCATGCTGAAAACAAATTTTAGATCTTGATTCCCCTAGCCCCTTGGTTTCAATGGACCTGCTCATATGAGTAAGGTTTTGCTGAATCAGGCCCTTAGTGGCTATAATTTAAGGTAACAAAGTCAGTAAAATAGCTGCTTACTACTCATTGCAAAGCAAATATACAATGCTAACACCATTAATCAATTTGTCTAAGTGACTGAAATGTCAAGCAAATGCAAGAGACCTTGGCTTTGAAAGAAACACTTCTTACAGACCCAGATGGGTACATATTGATGGATTAGCTAACTGGAAAATGAAGAATGACTCTAGCACAATGTCAGCAGTGGAATGTATATAAATGTAACAATGCACACAGAAAGATTGTGAAGAAATTAGAGGTATGTGAACCAGTTCTAGAAAAATCAGCTCCCACCCACTGGTAATGCAAACCTCAGGACCTGATATTAAGCAGAAAGAATGAGAACACTTGTGCTTTAGCTCAGTCACATGCAGGTTGTAAGCAGTGCCACAAAAGTATTTCTCATTAGTAGTACCGCTAAGTAGCACATCCCCCTCCTTTTTTTCTTCTGCTGAGCCACGCTTCAAAAAGAACATACGATGGAAGAAAGGAGACTAGAGAGATAGGCTTAAGGGCAATGAAGTAGATGAAAAGCTGTATAAGATTATTCCAAATATCAGGGGTGATTCTAGAGGGGGCCAGGATGTGGGGCATGTGCCCCTCCACAAGTGGCCCCCATCCGGCCACACATGGGCCTGATCTGGCTTTGAGCCTCCTAAAAGGGGCTCGAAGCTGGGGACAGTCCATGCTGCCTGTGGGAAGCGGCAGGGATGGTCCCCAAGTGGTGACCATCTCTGCCACTTGTGGGAAGCGGCAGCAACCGTCTCCTGCTTTGAGCCTCCTGCACGGAGCTCAAAGGCATGGATGGTCTGTGCTGCTTTTTACAAGTAGTGGGGATGGTCACCAAATGGCAGAGACCGTCCCTGCCGCTTGTAAAATGCGGCATGAACTGTCCCTGGCTTTGAGCCTCTTGGAGGAGGCTTGAAGCAGAAGACAGTCCCTGACACTTCTTAAGAAGTGGCAGAAGCCATCTACACTTTCCAGAAGTGGCCTGGAGCTGGATTGGGCCACTTCTGGCTAGCTGGGGCCAGAGATGCAGGGCCCGGAGCCAGAGATGCAGAGCCCATGCCCTGCTTGCCCCAATGTAGCGACAGCCCTGCCAAATAGTGGGCTAAAATGTGAAAAAACTAGAGTGCAATCTGGAAGGCAGGGGTTTCAATGACAGGGAGAAATGCCTATAAGGCAGCAAGAAGGCACTAGAAAACAGAATTCTGAAAGATAGCAATGAAAAAGATTGGCATCAGGCAATTTAAATACACAGGACTGCTCACTACAGTATATATTCTAGTGTTTTATCAGACTTAAAACAAGTCCAAAGCTTTGGGGTTTTCTCTACTTCTGTTGGGAGACATTTCTGTGTCATAATGCATTTCACTGCAAGGATATTTTCCCTAATATTCAATCAGTTTTTTTGGTTCATGTTAATTTCTTCCCTTAATTCCTAGTTATATTCCCTTGTAGCATAATAAATACTTATTCTCCTTCCTGGGTGTTTACACCACTCAAATGGTTGTAGACTGTTATAATTTCTCCTTTTAAAGCCATCCTTACTCAGAAAGTAGCATGTCATGTTGTGAATTAGCTCCACTGAAATTGATGAGATTTCTTAGGGAGTAAAACAATTCCCAGAATGAGTAAAGATGGCAGAATCTGGCCAATAGTCATCACTGAGACAACTACGCTATGGCTTGAATCAGTGAGACAGGCCTTTTTCCACTGGAAAGAGGAAACTCTTAGTGCCGTGGGCTGAGTGAATCAGTTTTCCGCCATCATGTGAATGGAAATGATTGTATATGATGTGTTATTTGGGGGTTGGGGGGTAGGGTGTGGAACATCTTGCCATCGTAATAAAATAACATATCTTTGTTGCACTGTGTTTTCTTTACCTTTGGGAAGGATGATGGGGATAGATAGATTCAGAATTTACTGTAAAGTGTGAGTGAGTGTTGTGGATTTCAGTTCTATAGCTGCTCTGAGGTTGGCTTTGCTCCTATCCTGTGAAACTCAGATATCTCCCTGGGCTTGGCTCACCTTCAGATGCCCTTGTCCCCCATCTCAGTTTGGCTTTGCTTGGCTCACCTCTGGTGGGAGATCAGATATGCCTGGCTTTAACTCAGTAATATCTGCGTTCTCCCTGAACTTGGCTGACCCTCAGTTGGCCTCAAATAGTCTCCTGGGGTTGACTCACCCATGGGTGTCTCTGCTGAGCTTGTCTGCCTAGTGGGGATCTGGAGGCTTCCTATTTAGTTGCAGCATCTTTGTTATTATTGCTAAGGAATCCTGTAGTCTCTAGTATAAAATAAAGACACAGATAACAAAACACCCAAAGGATACACACCTTAGATCCTTTAATCCTAATTTTAACCTAAACACTTTTCGCCTCAAGAATGAATTGTGTTGAAACAAAATTGTTAAGGTTTGCTTAACCTTGAAAGATAGGTGTTTGACCCTCTATTAGTTTCCCATATGGATGGGTATGAATTGTTTAGTGCTTAGCTTCCATTATCATGCAAATAAATCCTCTAGGCTATGAAACAGAAGGGTATTTTTAGGGCTGTGAAATTATGCCTTCATAAATTATACATTATACATTGCCTTGAATACAAATTATGTATATCACTCCTTTAAGGTCTTCTCAATGTATAATTGTTTTGTTTGGTTTTGTTTTTTTTCTTCAGTTTCTCAGAACTAAAATAGCTACAGAGTATAACACCTCAGCTCTAAAATAATCAAACTCATACATTTTCAGGGGTTGTGTTTATTTTTTGCATATTATATTCAAGGCTGTGTGCACTCTGTGAAGGAAGGATCTAAATTCTGTAGCTGGATACATGGGTTCTGCAGTGCAGCAAGCTGGAAATCTTATGACAGCTTCATTTAACTTTCAAAATGTAAGTTTTTAATGAAGTGCACATTAAATCAGAGTGTTCAAGCAGCATAGCAAGGCCTGGGCTTCTTGTTTTGATATCCATTTTCACTTATTTATGCTACATTTTTTATTTACAGTGTATCACAGATTTTTTGTGTTGAGCCATGCATAAACATACTGTAGGAGCTGCTGGGGGAATCTGATAGTCAGGCACAGGGTATTTGGGACTTGCAGTAGCTGCAGGGGCTTGGGGGGGGGGTGGCAAACAGTTTAGATTGGGGGATGAGCCCATTAACTAATCTCTTATATCATTAGCAGTTAAACAGTTATCAGTGTTGCCATTTAAATGGCCATAGTTAAGATCCAGAGTTAATAACTTATCCACAAGAGAGGGCAGCTGACCCTCCCAGACATATAGTTTCAATGTGTCTACAAGCTCACATATGCTTCACTGCATTAATTATACTTGGCTGGCATTTTCAATGCTGTCTTTACAACCAAGAAAGCTAGAAACATAGGTCTTTCCTAAACTAAAACAAAGACTAAAGGTTAGCACTGTGACTACTACCATTATGTTTACATCCTTTTGCCCTTATTTAGCCCAAGTTCTTCAGGGTGGGGACTCTCATTTACTGTATATTTGCACAGTTGGTTGCACAATGGGGCCCTGAGCCTGATCAAGAGCCCTAGAAGTCCGCTTTGTGTCTTAACAAATAATAGATTCTGGAACACAATTCCACAGCAAATTCTGTTGTAATGGAATGATATGGGGCCCTGATGATATTTTAGGTCAGCATTTTGTACATAATTTTTGACATAGGAAATCACACACTGGGTCAAGTGCCATGGGAGTTTAGTTTAGATCATATTATTTCACATGAATGATCTGAATTTGGAACTGCACGCAGGCACAGGGTCTCATCAGCTGTCAGCAAGCATCTGATGACCTAGCCTATTTCAAGGATTTGGGAATATATCTTCCTGGACCAAATTTTAGATGCACCAGTACTACTTCTGTACAATATTTAACTTAAGAGTGGGTTATTAAGTTCCCAGTTTTAACAAGTTCCAGCCATGTTAGTCTAGTAAAGCAAAAAAAGCAAGGAGTCGTGTGGCACTTAAAAACTAACAGATTTATTTATCTCATGAGCTTTCGTGGGAGAAAATCCCACTTCATCAGATGCTTTGAAGAGAGAGAATTTACAGAATGGGATGAAAATAAATGCAGGTGAGTGTAAGATATGGGATCAGGTCATACTGCAAGAGCAAATCAGAGCATTTGTAAGGATTCAAACTCTAGGAAACAGCACATAGAGGAAGGATGAAGTTAAATTACCTGTTATAATGTGAAAAGAATCCATAGTCACATTTAAGTCCTGCTTTCACACAATCTAATTTGCATATTAGTTGGATTTTGGCTGTTTCTTTTTTCAAGTCTTGATGTCCCACTGATTTTCTAGAGGACCATTGTTAACAAATCATTAATGGAGTAATTAGGAAGATGGAAGTGCTCAGCAACTGTTGTTTTTTTTTTTGGTGTGTGTTGTGATTTCTCATGTCAGTTTTGTGCCCATTTATTCTTCTGCATAGGGACCGTCCTGTTTGTCCAATCTATAAAGTGCGGGGGCATTTCCCGCACATGATGGCAACTACAGACCTAACAACAGAAATATTAAAACAGGCACGTATCCCTGCAACAAACCACACTGCCAACTTTGTCTGCATATCTGCACATAAGACACCATCATAGGACCTAATCAAGCCAGCTACTCCATCAAAGGGTCATTCACCTGCTCACCCACTAATGTGATTAATGCCATCATGTGCCGGAAATGCCCCCACACCTTATACATTGGACAAACAGGACAGTCTCTACGCAGAAGAATAAATGGGCACAAAACTAACATCAGAAATCACAACACAAAAAAACCTCCCAGCTGCTGAGTGCTTCCATCTTCCTAATCACTCCATTAATGATTTGTTAACAATGATCCTCCAGAAAATCAATGGGACATCAAGACTTCAAAGAGAAACAGTGGAAATCCAACTAATATGCAAACTGTATTGTGTGAAAGCAGGACTTACTCGTAATTATGGATTCTTTTCACATTATAACAGGTAATTTGACTTCATCCTCCCTCTATGTGCTGTTTCCTAGAGTTTGAATCCTTACAAATGCTTTGATTTGCTGTTGCAGTATGACCTGATCCCATGTCTTACACTCCCCTGCATTTATTTTCATCCCATTCTGTAAGGGTATGTCCACACATCTCTTTTATTTTGAAATAACACTGGTTATTTTGAAATGAAAGAGATTAGGTCCACACGATGTATTCTTATTTCGAAATGACGGGCTCCGTCATTTCAAAATAAGAGCCATCATTTCGAACTAGCTTAAACTTCCTTTAAATTGAAATGGCTGTTATTTCAAAATGGTTGTTTCGAAATAACACCATTTGGATGTTTTATTTCAAAATAACCATTATTTCAAAATAACACTTTTGCCCTTCTCCTTCCCAGGGTGCCTTTCTTTTAGCCTATATTGGGTGGGGGCATGGCCCAGGGAAGGGGCCATGTTGCCACACCTCCCATGGTGCCCCTCTCCTAAAGCAAAATACCAAGTCCTGTGTTTGAACATGCTATTTCGCTTTGAGCTTTTCCCTTAATTCGAATTAACATTTTCTTAATTTGAATTAACTTATTTCAAAATAAGGACTTTATTTCAAAATAACTCATTTCAAAATAACTTATTTCAAAATAACGATGTACGTGTGGACATAGCCTAAGTTCCCCCGCTTCAAAGCATCTGACAAAGTGGGATTTTCTCCCATGAAAGCTCATGTGATAAATAAATCCGTTAGTCTTTAAGTGCCACAAGACTCTTTCCAATTTTAACATTTTAAAAAAATGTTATGGTTACTATTGAAGGTGCTCCCTAGTTTTTAGTTAATCTTCATTCTCCAATACCAATTCTTCTACTTTTTAATGCAGTGCTGTTATACCTTCCTCTTCTCTTCTTGCATTGAATTTGTACTTTCCCTTTGATAGATGCCTCAGAGGATGACTAGATGTACAGCATAGGTCAGATTCACCTCATGTAAATCAGAGTATTTCCATTGAATTGAGTGATAAGGAGTTGGCTTTATCTTAGGAATCTTTTGAGAGCCCATGATACTAGTATTTAAGTGTAATACCAAAGCAATCACTCCTTCTGGGCTATCTGAGGGTTTTCAGAGATTGTTAGATGATTCTTCTGTCCCAGAGATTTAATACCTTGCTTCTGCCACCAGTCCTGTCCTTTGTTGCCTGTCCTTAATTGCCACTTAATATTTTACCTCTGCAATGCTAAAGTGCATGTCTGACCCTTCTGTCCCCAAAACCAACACTAAGAAAAGGGTTCCTTGTTATTGCCCTCTAAATAAACAGAGTGTGGGAACAGTCCTCCAGTGTCTCTTGAATGGGAGTGTGCTCTGGGTGGCCACTTGAGTGATTCTGAGGAAACCCAGAACATTCTGAAGACTCGCAAACTGAAAGTAACTAGGTGATATAACCCTCTTTAACTAAAGTGACCAGATGTTCTCAGTTTACCAGGACAGTTTGATGTCCTGGAGCCTCTTGAACTTTTAGGACATGTGGTTTTTCATTCCAACACACAGGTAACTTCAAAATATTTGTTCACCATTTATTATTAGAGAGGATAGAATTTGCTCCACATTCACCAGGAACAAATTCTCCAGTGGAATGTGTGTCCAGTGTGATAAATAGTGTTTGGAAGGAAGAGAAAAATCAAATGACATCACCAGAGCTGTTCTATGTTCAAGCAAAAGTTAACACCACTTGTTCAGTGCACTGCTACAAACTCACAACATGAAGACCGCAAAAAGCCTTAACTCCAAGAAATAGCATGAGACACTGCTGAGTCAGAAGGTGGCCATACCAACATTGACCCTCAGTTTTTAGACAATATGTACTTTTGTATGAATACTGTCACCACGCAATGTCCCAGTTTGTAATTCTGACAATATGGTCACTTTATAAATAGTGAATGACTACACAACACTTAATACAGCCATAGGAAAAGGGCCAGAAAATTTCCAGATTGACAGTTAAGAAAATAACAGTCCTATATGGCCATTACAAACATTGTTCTTTATTACTCAAAAAATCCATAATCAGTCCAGATGAGACGGCTGAATCATTTGGTCCAAGCCATCAGCTCCTTAACAGAAAAGCAGATCTTTTAGGAACTTGTCAATGCATGGTCTCTCTGGGTTTGCAGATGCATAGGCTGAGAACCTAATCTTGCTGAGAGATGATCAGGAAGTTACAGATGTGATAAAATCTTTGGAAAGAAAGACATAACCTGGAATGGATGGTAATTAGAATGAGTTCACTATGACCACCAAACTGAGTTTCAGTGGTTGTCTCAAATATTTCTCACATTACGCAATCCACCATTTCACTGAGACTTTGGCAGGTTTCCACCATTCCTGTTAGATACACGTTAGAAAAGAGCTTACAGATCAACACTTTTTGTTAGGCCTAGATAGAGGATCTTAACTGAACTTCTGACTTAGATCAGACCATTTATTAAATTTTAGATCTCACAAAGGTAAAAGTGGATCTAAATAGTTAAGGAAGACAAGATGATGTGGAGTTTTCAATGAAATATTTCATAAAGAGAATAATGATGGAAATAGCAATTTTACTGTTCACTGCATGCTTTCTGACAGTAAAAGTGCTATTTGTGAAGATTTTTCAGTACACAGGCTTTTCATAATCAAAACAATTTCATTTAATAGAGCTGGTTTCTTTTTCTAAGCTCTTTGCAAACATTAACTCATTCTCACACTGCCAAGCAGAGATTAGAAAGTTATGTTATCTCCATTTGACAGGTAATGATACTGAAAGACAGTGGATAAATGTCATGCGCAACACAGTGGCAGAGTTGGGATATGAGCTTAGGAGTACTTGGTACTCAGTCTTGTGCTCTGTCTCATTTTCATTAGAAATATGCTGATTGCATCAAAGTTCTGTGCTCTTCCCCCTTCTCACTGATTAATTTACTGAGATATAGCCACATTCTTTTTGCTTGTCTAGCTATTTGCATAGCTTGTATCATCATAGTATATGAATCTCACCCAAATACTTATGGACTGCAAAGAGTTACTAAAGGGACCTCAGAAAACTGGGTGACTGTGCAACAAAATGGCAGATGAAATTCAGTGTGGATAAGTGCAAAGTAATGCATACTGGAAAACATAATCCCTACTATAAGTGCAAAACCCTGGGGTCTAAATTAGTTGTTTCCCTTTTAAGAAAGTGATCTCAGGGTCAATGTGGGAAGTTCTCTGAAAACATCTTTTTAATGTGCAGCGGCAGTCAAAGAATGTTAGTAACCATTAGAAAGAAGGATAGATAAGAAGACAGAAAATATTGTAATACCACTATATAAAGCCATGATATACCCACACCTTGAATACTGTGTGACATTCTGGTTGTCCCAGCTCAAAAAAGTTCTATTAGAACCGTAAAAGGTACAGAGAAGCACAACAAAAATGGTTAGGTTATGAAGCAGCTTTCATATGAAAAGAGACTAAAAAGACAAGGGACTTTTCATTTTAGAAAAGAGATGAGGGTATATGATAAATGTCTATAAAAGCATGAATGGTGTGGATGATGGGAATACGGAAATATTATTTACCCCTTCATGTAACACAGGACCTACAGGAAGCCAATGAAATCAATAGGCAACAGGTTTAAAACAAACACAAAGAAATATTTCCTTAGCCCTAGTCTATATTTACTAGGGTTTTCGGCAGCAGTCAATGGCAGATACAGAAGGCATGTCAAATACCTTGCATATCTTCTGGCAACTGTCAAAGGCACTGGGACACCCTCGCAAAAGCCAACCGTAAATGGCTGGTGGTCCGTTTTCAGCTACGTCTTTTAGGGGGCAGGACTTCCAGAGCCGACTTCCGGAGCGCAGCAGCGAATTCATACTCTCTGTTGAATTGTGCCCAGAATGTTGATTTTGCCGCTGTCGGTGTAGACATACCTTCGTACAACACATAATCAAACAGTGGAACTTGTTGCCAGGGAGTATTGTGAAGGCCAAAATATGCCTGGGTCCCAAAAAAGAACTTGTTAAGTTACTGGACGATATATCTATCAATGGCTAGTAGTGAAGTTGGTTATGGATGCAGCCCCATGTTCTGGGTGTTTCTAAACCTCTGACTGCCAGAAGCTTGAACTGGATGACAGGGGGTGAATCACTTGATAATTGTCCTGTTCTCTACATTTCTTCTGAGGCATCTGGCACTGGCCACTGTCAGAAGACATATTCCTGGGCGAGATGGACCATTTTGTTAGTTTGACCCATTTTTATGGTTGCTCTTATGTCCTCATGACATCTATAAAATAAGGAATATCATGGAAGTCATTTTACAGATAGGAAATTGAAGTATAGAGATACCATATGACATCGGAAGTTTGTGGTAAAGCCAGGAATTGAACCCAATCTGCAGAGTACCAGTCAAATGCCTTAACCCCGGATCCATTCTTTGTAACTCATAGAAGGGTACAAGACCAAACTGCTGCCTCTCACCCCGCATAAGCCAAGTCAGCAGAGAGATCAGAAAGTATGTTTCTAGGTCAAAGTTAGCCCTGGCATAATAGAAGATTCTTATAGATGATTTAGTTTGTTGGTTTTGGGGGTGGGTGGGGGTTGCCTTCGCTTAATCACAAGAGAGAGGGAGAGCGGGAGTGTTTAATGAAGATATTTTCCAGACCTACTTCTACTTCCTTCTTCACTCCTTCACTTCTGCAAGATGTCTTTCTCAGGACAACTCAGTGTCACATGAATAGATGACATTGGGCAAAACAGACCGTATGAATTGCATACCTACCTTAAATGGTTGCAAAATCTTAATATAGGCAAAAACGCATGGCTTCTTTTGGGCTGCTTCCCAGGCTACCCTGGAAAGGAAGCTGTTTTGAAAGCATTGTCTCCTTAAAACATGTAAATAAACTTGACTACATCAGCTGTGCGAGAAATATTTTTATACCCTTTGCTCCCCTCCTCTCTGTATACAAGCTGATCCCGTTAATTAGCCCTGACTCCAATGGAAACAGATATGTGCTGATTAAGTGATTGTTTCTGTTATCAGTGGTTCATACTGTGGTGAGAGCTATTTGCTTTTATTTCAGGAACTGTCTCAGAACTCAGCCATAGTGCAAAATATCAAAACATTTTTTGAACAAAATCTTTATTAAGGTAAACTTCATCATTTAGCTGCTAGGGAAGTGGAATGAAATGAACAAAGGCCTGTGTAATAGGTCATTTATGAGAGTGAGCACCAATTCAAATCTGTTTCATTATTGTCAATTGATTTGCAGGCAACACCAGATGTGCCACTAGAGTGACATTCATTCCCCTTTGAAATCATCCCAGTAAAGCTGAAGTGGCATGTATTTAACAAGAGTCTGATGGCAGGCTTGTTCTTGAAACTTCAACTGGGAGTTGAGGGGTTCTTTCCATCTCCCAAAATGTTTCTAGCACATTGGCTATAGGGAGAATCTGCTTCATTTATGACAACAAACTAGATTCAGAAAATTCTTTTACTATTCTGAAAAATTTAAAATTAGCAACAGCAAGACTGTTACTTGTACCACAAAAATGGCCCTTTCTTAGTAGTTCCAGATACAACTTGATTAACAGATGACTATGTCCTTAGAGGGCAAACTACCACAAGAAACGCAGGGAATGTTCACTTGAGTTTTATTTACTGTTTTTTTCTCTCTCTCAAAGAGTTTACTTCTTGCAGATGTTCACAAAAATCGCAAAGTTTACAGGAGATTTGACTCTCTTCCATACCCTTGTCTAAGATGGTTGTGACTCTGCATATTGGAAAGCACAAAGTTCAAACATACTCAGCTGCAGATGAGATCATCCTCTCACCAGTTCTCTGCAGCTGATCATAATAAAAACATCACCTCCCATGTGAACAGCCCTTGCCAGTTAGGAGCAATGATGTCATCTCTGGTGGGATACTGGGAGACATGTAGCTAGTATTAAAATGCAAATATTTCTGCTGGTCTCCTTGTAACCTTTAATTTCCTTTAGAAGAAGGACTAGAAGATTGGGCAGAGCTTAAAGAGTTTAAAGAAATAAACACTGTTCTAATATTAGATTTTAAAAATGGCAACCATCTCAGTACCACAGATTGCAATTTGCCACTTGAGAGGGGATTGTCTGATCAGTGTGATAATGAAGGTTGATTTTTACTGTTTAGGAGAGTAGGGGCCTTTAAATTATGGGGGGAAATGCTATCAGCATCTGTTTCTCTAAGCTGCAAACATTCTGATCCAATGCCCACAGAATTTAATGGAAAACCTCTCATTTACTTCAGCAAGCACCGGATCAAGTCCTTAATGTTTAGACAACACATCAGCAGAGCAGGAATTTTGCCCCCCCAATGGAGGAATGCAGTTTCTGAGGAATAACACAGTACTGCTGGTGCACTCAAGACTGCTGGAGTGGCCTCAGGCAAAAAGAGAAAATAAGCTTTTATCATGAAAAATAAAAGGAGGAAGAGGTTCAAATATACAGAATCCTGCATTGAAAAAGGGACAATGACTTGCCCATTATTTAGTTTGTTAGTCTTTCCCATCCGAGAACAAAACCACCATGGCATTATATGACTGTCTACCATGAACCAGGAGGTAAGAAACGCTATTCACAAAATAATGAATTCAGCTACCCCTAGGAACATCAGGTAGTCATTAATATACTTAACAAGGCCTCAGTGTTTTCTTGAGACATCCCGGGAGAGACCATTCAGTAGGGATGTACCAGAGTCTCCAACCCCCCATCTCATGCAGCTAGACTTCATAACTGAGCAGAGGCTCATAAACAAGGCAGATAACTCAGGCCTCAAGTTTGCTCAGGCCATCACTCCTAGGCAGTGACTGATGACTAAACAAACAAGCTGTCACTACCAGAATGAAATTAGTGCCATTGAAAAAAATGACTTCCAGCCCTCTTCTAGAAAAGGTGGTCTCATATTCTTTAGAAATCTTCAATCTATGCTGTCTCTTTGAAGGTGCAGCATTATTTCAGAAATGAGATCCAAGAAAGATGCCTTTTGAAGGTACTCCAGCCAACTCCAGAGATCCTCTGTGGCAAAGGTTTATGCTATATAAATTTCTTCTCATATACAGTCTAGTGAATGTCAACACAAAGACATTTGGCTACTTTAACAGACTACAAGGAACAGACAGGGTTTTAGAATAATTAGTTCAATTGGAAACTATTGCTCAGGTGGCAGTTCGACTTCAAAAAACATCCAATAGACCTAGGATGTGTATTAGCAACTGACATTTTGAATAACTTCCATGAAGATGCTTGAGACCCAGAAGGGTTATGTATTATTCCAACAAGGAGAGCAAACTGGAGGAAGTGGGCTTCAGATGCAACTAATTTGTGTCTGGATTGCACCATAAAAGTGACAGAAAGAGCAGATTTGGTCTCCTCTTTAATTAAAAGGCCCCAGTTCTCAGCTACTGCTAAGGCATGTGCACCTCAACATGGGAGGAGAGGATAGATGTGTGTGCAAAGTGACCTTTAAGCACCTTTGCACTCCTCTGATCATGGATGTTAGTCTAGTGTCATGGGTACAATAGATTGACTGGAGGGTTGTGCTAATTGTCAAGGCAACTGAATGCCAACACTTGGAAAAGGCTGGACCTCATTACTTACATAGTTTCAAAGGGGTAGTCACGTTAGTCTAGTCCAGCAAAACAAAAAAGGAGCCTGGTGGCACTTTTAAAGACTAACAACTTATTACATAAGCTTTCATGGGAGAGAATCCCACTTCATTAGATGCTCCCATCTTCAAGCATCTGATGAAGTTAGATTCTCTCCCATGAACGCTCATGTGATAAATACATTTGTTAGTCTTTAAAAGTGCTACCAGACTCTTTGTTTGTATTACTTAAATAAATGGCCAAAGACTGGCCATCAGAGGATCCTCTTATACTGGAGTGATCCTCCTGTGACCTTAACTTCAATTTGTGTTTGTGGTGCAGCATATACCACACAAGGTGTAAACCAGAGGTCTCAAACTCAAACCACCATGAGGGCTGCATGAGGACTAGTAGAGGGCCACATAAGGGCTAGTACGTTAGCCCAAGGGCCGCACCATGGAAACCTTTTCATACAACTATAGTGCAAACATTGGTTACAACAGTGTTGTTGAGGGCCACAGGAAATACCCTTAGGGGCCACATGCGGCCCACGGGCTGCGTGTTTGGGACCCCTTGTGTAAACTGTGCACATACACTATACAGCTATTATTGCAACAATTCTTCCACAGAGGAAATATATTCCAGCAGATATAGAGGGCCTCCTTGTCTACATTAATACAATAGTCCATTTAAATCTATAGTCAATTAAAATTATATTAAATTAAATTAGTTTAATTTTAATTAATTAAAATAATTTTCAGTGGTTTTTGCATAAAGATCATTTGCTTTAGAATTATTGTATGGCTCCGATTACTTCTATATATTGATCATTTGTCTTCAGTTGCCCTGCCGTATGTCGATTTGCCTTGCAGTTCCTGTATGCCTTGGATTGCTTTGTGTACCAGTAATGTGGTATACATAATTCAGATAGAAAACGGCATACTTGAGTTTTGTTTTTCATTATTTTTATTGTCCGAGTGTTTGCCAAATGTAGAATCAAATGTATGTGTCACTGAATAGAGGGACTAATTCCCTGAGCTCTTCTGCTTTGAATATATAGGTCTACCAGACTCTTATCATTTCCTTCAACTGTCTTTTGGTATCAGACTATATAACCAACAACTTACTGGTAATTCTTCTTATTGCACATCTCTCTTTTTCCCTATTCACTGTCCTTTACGAATCAAAAGAACCCAGGAAGGACCATCAAATTAAAGATCAATTCCCCTAAGAGACCACGGGCCAAATGTTGAGTGTCCATAAGAAAAGAGTTGCTGGAACAAGTTGAGGATGACCTACTGGAAATAATATGCCAATCAAAGTAAACTATAGAAACGGATTTAACTAGTAGCAAATGATACTATTTCCAAGATGAATCCATCAAAGACTGTCTTAGACCCTTCACCTTCCCAGCTTGAGAAGGGACAAAGCTGGAGTTTTTGAAGGATACAGAGTCTGAAGACAGAGGCCTGTGTAGTTCCAGCTGCCTCAGAAAAAGGTAGATGGCTGGGCTCATAGATATAAAACCCACTGCTAGAACTCTACCAGAATGTCCTGTGGCTGATCACAGCTGTACAGCAAAGTGGGCAGAGACACCACTGACTATAGTATTCAGTTCTACCATGAGGAAGACTACATTGCTATTCCTTATTTTGGTCTCTTGCTCTGTTGCCTTGTCAAGCTGATAATGCAGTGGGACTAGTATGCTCTGCAAGCAGGGTCCTTTTTTCCCCATGATCTTTTACTTAGTTAGAAGGATTTTGGCTATGATGCTGAACCTCTTGGGTGAGTGTAGATCCCTTGAGGGTAGAGAATAGATACAAGTGACCCACTCCTTTCAGGGGGTAAAAAAATAACAATAATATATCATAATTAATAGTAATTTTAATAAAAAGAGTCTGGCTTGGCAAATACCATTTAGGTTCCTTTCTCTTTCTGTAAAATCTGAAATAAAAAGGGCTTTAAAATATTTTGCTCACAGATAAGGTTCTAAGTAAGTTATTCTGTTGAAATTATAGGCAGAGAAAAAGCAGTGATTATGAGCTTCCATAATCAGCCTTAATGAATATTGACACATAGCAATCTTTGAGTTTTTTCTTTGTTTATAGGTTCACCAATATCGTTTCTCTTTCTTCCTGCAGCTGCTATCTCCCATATCATATTGGTTGAGTTCAGCTGTACATTCTGCTTGTGCAATGAACCCATCCTGCCGTGGTTTTTTAAAGACTGTGCATATTAATGGCTTTATAAGGAACCATAATAATTCAAGGCTTTTACTAGTGAAAAACCAGTACTTGAATTTAACTACAAAGTAAAATATTTGGTAGAGAAGAGAGGGAGAGCATTCTATAAATGTAACAGATAGGAAGAGCTGTCTATTTGTTATATAACTAGTTAGCAAACTTAGGAGAAAAAATAACTTTGACATTTTTGTTGTGGTGATATCCTTGGTCAATGCTGCCCTCTACTGTTGGAAATCCTTCAATGTTCCAACATTATATTAATGCCTGAAAATCCTCTGTGAGCCATGATAAATCAACAAAAGTTCTAATAATTACAAGAATTTTCTATCTATCTATCTATAGGAAAATATATATTCTTCTCTGAAAGCCCTTACTCCCCTTTCAGAATTCAACTGAAGATCATGGCCATCATCAACTCTGCTCCTTAGGAGCAACGGTACTCACAGCAATAAGATAAAACCTTGTTGGGGTGCAGAACATATTCTGCAGCTAGGTGAACTGGAAGTGATCTTTCAGCACAAGACTCAAACTCATGACTTTCTGGATCATAGTGGCATGTCTTAACCACTCAGTCACCACACCTCATTACATGTCAAGGCCATTAACAAACACTTAACACTGGTCCTAAAGAATTTATAGTTTAAGGGCCTAAAGCTACAGCTTTGACTCACTTCTGAAAGTCAAGAGGAAACTCAGTGATGTTTGTTTAAATAAGAACCTCGGGATTTCATCTTGGATAAATTCAACACTTCATTTCTGGCTTACATATCCAGGATGCTAGGCAAAAAGTGAAACAGCCAGGCTATTCAATGTGTGATATGTTTCTGCCTGTACATGCTTGTGACCCAGTGGGGCACTGGTATTTCAGAAGAACTTTACCTCACCCAATTTCTCCATGGAAGCTACAGCAGAGGGGTTAATCACAATAGCCAATCTTCTGTTTTGTACGTTTTGACATTTGTAGAATATCTGTGTAACCCTCCTGCAGGCAGAGCCCACAGCAGCAATGGTCAGCCTCAATATCAAGGGGTCCCTCTTAACAGCACAACACAGAACCAGCTCAAGCCCCAATTTAGTAATCTGAGAAAGTTAAATACCCCCCACAGGGTGCCTCTAAGAGGCAATACTTCCCTGCTTGCAAGTGCTGAGTCTGACTGTAGAAGAAAATATGAGCTAACCAAATGTTTATGCCACACTGCTGACACAACCCAGGACAACCCATTTTGTTACCATATATACCCCTCATTCCACACACCTCATTAACCATCAGCCTAACTTCTGTAAAGTGAAATTCCCAAATTTTGTAACACTTCAACCTCAACCTCCCCGACCTCTTGACTTCCTTTATTTAGGATGATTATTACACGTTAAGCAGGGCCGTCCCTAAGGGGGAGCGGGGCCCAGGGCAAATCAGTTTGTGCAGGCCCCCCCCCCATTTTAAACTTTGCACAATGTTCCTTCTAAGCTGATGATGCAGGTGAGCAAGTTCCCTTCTGGTTCTCCAGGCCCCAACGGGCTTCTTCTCTGCTGCCCACTGGCTCCCCAACTGCACCCATAACTTGTTCAGCTGCATCATCAGCTTAGAGGGAACACTGGCAGTGTCATAATTTTTCTTTAATAAAATCATAAATTTCTAGTCCTCAGGCTAAAATGTTGCAGAGGGATGCAGAAAAGCATGACATGACTTTATCCTAAAGGCTCAAAACCCAGAAGTCAGAGAAAATAGCTCCCTCCCATTTATTATTTCTTTAAACATCTCTTTATTTTTAAGTGAGTTTTAATGATATATTTAAGCCAGACTTGTGACTATTTTTTGATGTTTGGGGCAGGCAATACTGAATGTGTCATGGTGATGTTTCATCAACCTCACAGCCAAATGGACAGGAGCATTTGGAGGTATCCTTCTTTGTGGTTCTGGTTTTCTGTTCAAGATGGGCACACAATTTTACAAGTTTAATAATTTTTCTTAGATCAAGTTTTTATTAAATTGAAAATTCAGAGAGAGAGAGGGATACTATTTTTGGATGATATCAAGAAGTAAATCCAGGTCCTCTCTCACCTTAAAGCACTAGATTCCAATTGTCTAATGTATGTTATTTCCTTTATGCCTCCTCTCTCCTTTTCCATCTTATTTTAATATATATATTTGTATATTCCTCATTGCTTTGCAGGTGATCTACGTAATGAAACTCAGGTACTGTTTGAGGATAAGAGGAAGAAACAAGGGACCTTTGGCCTCCTCTCAAATGCCCTGATGTAAAACAAACAAGGAGTCTTGTGGCACTTTTAAAGACTAACAAATTTATTTATTTGTTAGCTTTGAAAAGTGCTACAGGATTCCTTGTTTGTTTCACTAAACTAAACCCACACGGCCACCCCTTTGGAACTTGTCAACATGCTGTGTATCTGTAATAGCTGCTTTCCTCTTTGCCATGCTTTGGAATTGGTGGTCTGACGGCAGTCAGTGAAAAAGAGGCATATTTACAATGCAGAAGGAAGGACAAAAAACTTCTTTAATGTGTTGATTGATGGCCATTAACCCTAAAACCCCAGTATTTCCATATAAGTGCTAGCCTGGGGTCTTCTCTCTCAGGTATAATAGATCATTATCTGCATGGAGAAGTTTGCTCAAAAAGACATCCCTGAAGACTGAAAACTCTTGTTAAATGTAGAAGGAAAAAAGTTCTTTAATACCTCAAACACTTTCTGGAGATGCTGATGTAAATTCAAAGAAAAAGTCCTGTTTTTTAAAGGTTGGGGATGTGACATTCTTCTGACTTTGTCCCCGTTTGCTTGACTGAGGCTGGCTCCATAAGTTTTATCTCAACACTTGCCCTTTCTCTTCCCCTCAGGGGAGCAGTTGTGGGAAGGTGGCTACTTAAATCGAGAGTTCCTGTAAACAAACATGGTCTGTCTGAGTTCCCTTCCCCCTTCCCTGACCAGCCGGAGCTGCTCCCTAGTCCCACAGCTTGAAGAAGCTCCCTGCTTCCTTACTCCAGCCGGCTGCGTGAGATCCCCAAAAGCGCAAGGCCCCCAAAAGTGCGAGGCCTAGGGCGGTTGCCCCTTCTGCCCCCCCTTAAGGACGGCCCTGACATTAAGTACTTGTTGTATTACAATACTTATTGTAAACCACTGCCTACCCATGACCTGTACTCTGTCCCTAGATACCCAACCTCTCTTTATATGAATCCTATAAACAATTTGTTCTTTTTGTATTATTAATAAAAACTGTAAATCTGAAGAAACTTTTAATAAAAAGGAAGAAAGTTGGAAGCAGGAGTCAAAAGCTTAATACCATGATCAAAACATCTCCCCTAGGGTACTTTGGGCAGTGTCTTTTGCCTCGGTTTCTTAAATCCGACAACCGAGTATTCCTTTAACCATTTCCCTCCCTTCTCCCTCCCCAGAGCTCACTCACAATTGTTGTCCTTGATGTCCAGTGCTGTCCAGTGATGACCCAGAATTCAGTGGTGCATTGATGTGAGTTCAGCTCTCACCTTGCTTGCTCCTCTGGTTGCCCTCACTGCTCATTGTATGCAACCTCTGGGAAGTCTTAAAGTCCCACCACTTAAGACAGCTTTCAGGCTATGTCTACACTTACAAAATTAATTTGAAGTAGTTAATTTGAAATAATTACTTTAAATTTAAATCAAAACTATTGTGAATTAGCACTACTTTGAATTTATTATTTCAACTTAGGAGTCCAGTGAAGACTCTCTAATTTGAAATAAAGTGGGCTTTATTAATAGAGTCTTCACTAGACTCTCTAATTCAAAATAAGGGAAGACAGGCAAAAGAATAGGGAAATTAGTTTGAATTCAGCCTATTCTGTGGCTTAAAATGGCTTAATTCAAACTAATAACTTTGAAGTAAGCAATACTTCAAAATAAAATGAGGTTTTATTATATCAAATTAGCAGTTCCTTTTTCGAATTAAGGAACTGTTTAATTCAATATAATAAAATGCCTCCTTGGTCAGGGAATAAGTTAAATTGAATTAAGCCTCCTTAATTTGAAATAACTTTAAGAGTAGACACAGCCTCAGGATTTCATCTCAATGATTTCAGCTGTTAGTTGGGGCAGGGCTGTAACTAGGCCAGGGCGAATGGGGCAAAGACCCAGGCATGGACTTTTAGAGGGTGCAGGGGATGGATCTGGCTTCCAGCAGCAGCTGGGGATGGGTCTGCAACAGGGGCGTCGCTGGCATCAGGCACACGGGGCATGTGCCCCAAATCCCGGTGCCAGAGCCCTGGGTCTGGCGGGGCCCGCCTTTCCCAGTCTCTGGCCCAATTGGGCCAGAGATCCAATGCCCAGCCACCTGTGGCCGTGGCAGCCCTGTCCCTGGCCGGGGATCCAGGGCTCAGCTGCCCGCAGCCACAGAGGCCGCTCCTGGCCCCATCCTCATCAGGGGATCCGGGGTCCAGCTGCCCACGGCTGCAGCAGCCCTGTCCCCGAAAGGGGATCTGAGGTCCAGCTGCCCGTAGCCATGGCAGCCCTGTCCCTGGCGGGGGATCCGGGGCTCAGCCGCTCCCAGCCCCAACCCCGGCCAGTGGCGTGGCCTGCAGCCAGGGGGTGTGGCCTGGGCCGGTGCCCCAGGTGCTTCCCTGGGGCAGTGACGCCCCTGGTCTGCATCCATTCCCAGCTGCTGCAGGGAACTGGATCCATCTTCTATGCCCCCTAAAATTCCACACCTGGGACTTCCAGTGCCACTGGGGCTCATCCCCCTGTGGCCTGCTGGTGGTGGCAAGAGCTTCCCAGCACCTCCAGTGGCAGCTGGGAAGGGATCTGGATTCCCCTGGCCTGCTGGTGGTGGCGGAAAGCTCCCGCTGCCGCCAGCAGGATACAGGAATCAGGATCCAGGATGGATCAGTGCCCCAAGCTGGATCAGGGCCCAGGGGAGGGGCACATCTGGGGCTGCTTGCCCCAGGCGTGAAAACGACTAGTTATGGCTCTGAGTGGGGGAGCCTCACAACCAGTCACCTTTACCAAAGGCACTGTCCCATCTTGGTGGTTTCAGTGCTGGTGATCACGTAACAAACTAGGATTGTCAATGGCACAGACTCAGCTGCATTTTCAAACAGCAGAGGGAGGCTGGTCAAATGGTGCCTATGGCTTTTAGGCAGAGCCCATTGCACAAAGTACAAACACCTATATGGGATCTCGCATCGTCACTGGGATTTGGTATCCAAATCCACTACTTAGTGAGATCAGTTCATTTGAGGTTGACCACCTCAATCAGGACAGGCTGAGTACAGTTCTACTTCCGTTTACTCATACAGTAAGGATACCCAGCATCGGCCAAAGCTGATCACTTTGGCAACACAGCTTGTCTGCTGCCTACCTGGGTCAACAAGTTCCACAGGGATAGCCATGTTAGTCTAGTTCAGCAAAACAAACAAGGAGTCCTGTGGCACTTTTTAGTCTTTAAAAGACTCCTTGTTTGTTATATCTACATAGAGTAGGTGTGTTCATGTAAATACAGTCTGGTCCTGAGGCTAAGCCCTTACTGTTCCCCACATCATCACTGTCTGCTGGGGGAGAGCTCATTGCTTACATCCAAAAATGTATGACATACTTGACTTCAAGAAATGTTTTGGAGATAATGGATCAGAACTAGACCATTGCCGGTGGGTCTGAATCCAGCCTGGATCCAACCCCACGGAGAAGGAAATACACAAGGAGAGAAAGGGTGTGTGTTGGTGGGAAGTGGAAGGTGCATACCTAATGAGAGATCATTTCATTCACCACTGATACTCAGGAGCTGTCTACACTGATGACAGTGAATTTGCTGTAGTCAGATGGAAGTTCTCAGTTTGATTGAGGGTGTCTGAGAAGACCTGTTCAATGGACTGGGAAGTTGATCCATTAACTCCAGCCCCTGAACAGGAATTAGTGTGAGTGCATTTCCCTTCGACTCAGCACAGTGGACCTGCAGGATGTTAGGAAATCAAAGGGAGATATGAAAATTACTTAAAATAATTTGTGTATCTCCTTTCGACTGTTGCTGAAAACAGTGGGGCTCGGACTTGCTGATAGCACCTGATCCCTAGTCAGTCATGCATTTTGGTGGATCCTTTCATTAAGGGATACAATAATCTGAGATTTTGCAACCATTATACTAATCATTATTTTAAGCGTTTTAACTTCCCTGGGGCTAAGAGACTCTCTGAATCCCTGTTGAGTAGTTTGTTGAGATTACTCAGAGGTAGGAACTACTCAATGCAAGTGAAAGTGGAAGAATCTGGCCCTCTGTGAGGTCACTGCCTGATTGAAAAAAACTTTCTAATTTCTCTTTCCAAATCCTTTCCTGTGCATTCATTCACCAAAGACAATCTGACTATCTTTCTTGTCCTTCAGGCCTGCACCCTGATTGCTAGAACTTCTCTTCCCTCACACCAGGGCTATTACCAAACCTTGCATTTTTATCTCTGTGACTTTTGGCTCCAGGCCTTTGGAACTCACTTCTTTTCCTGCTCTCCAACAGCTCAAATTTGCTAGCCTTCAAGGTGCACTGCTAGCCCCCCTTTTTTTCCTTGGCCATCAGGACATGGATTTGCAGTGGTGCTGGGTAGTGCTGATGTGGGCCTTTGGGAACCATGTGTCAAGATGATTCATTTAATTTTATTTCTATATTGAGATGTTACTGAATTTGATTTGGGGCAAATGTATTTTTGATAGATTGTCACAGGTGCCCAGGGCATTGAAAGAGTGACTTTCATTTTCATTTCTAAAAATCCTAATAAATAAAGAGAAAAAAAAAATCTTCTCCTGTTCTTGTCAGTGCACACTACCAAATCCATTGCCAACATCCTGATCATTTTTTGCCTTAACTACCAGTCCCAGAACTAGAGATTATGGTGCTGGGGGCAAGCATCCTGAAATGCACCCCCAGCCCCCCGTCCTTGGCTCAGTCTAGCCTCGGGCCCAATCCATCTCCAGCCATATCCAGAAGGCAGCAGGGAGCTGGCTCCATCCCCTGCCACCTCCAGCAGGTGGTGGGGAGTTGGATCTTCTCCCCCACGAGCATGCATCTGAGCATGCTCACAGCAGGGCAGGAGATTTTAAACTCCCCCAACTGCAGACCCAGGCTGGTGCCCAGAGGAATGTGCCTCCAGGGCCAGGTAGTGTCTGCAGCTGTCGGCTGTAGGGGGGTACCCTCAAAAATTCAGCAACCAGGGCTTCCCCCCGTTGCCCTACCCTAGTTACAGTCTTATTAACTACTCCAACCCTCCCACTCTCTACCCTTGATTTCCCCACCTCCTTCTCCATCCACAGGATTGCTGCAAACTCTCCTCTCTTATCACGTCCAATGCTTTGTCAAGTCCCTGCATTGGTTTTCCTTCATCTTCCACAGTAAGTGTAAGCCCCTTGTCCTTAAGACTCTGCACAGGAGAATGCCTGCCCATCCTCTGTGTTCTTATTGCTCTTTGTGGCCTCCTTATCTCCCTAACTTCACTCAAGCCTTATCTCTGTAATAGTAATTCTAACACTGGGGTCAGTTTGATTGCAGAGAAGGTACTATGGTTTTATTAACTCATGAGCACTTGGATCTGTCTGAATCCATTAACATTTAGTCCTAACATATAGTTCATGCTGGCCATGTTTAGAGGCTTGCCACGTCACATCATTTCATTTGCACAGTCATCCTACACAGTCCATTCTGACAGCAACACCACAACAACCCTTGGACCTTTCCTCCACTCCTCTCTGGAATTTTCTTTCATGGGGTTGCCATGTCTCCACCACTTTCTTTTGTAAGTCCCACCTTAAAATACATATATTCCATGCAACGAACTGTGAGTAAGAGACAAAATGGTAAAGTTTAAAACTCCTAAACAAGGATCAAATCCACAAAAATCATAGAGGTGTGGTAAGTTTTGGCTTTCTATCTATCACTCTGTTGTGTTGTTCAATCCCTTCCCCATTCCTGACTCTTAGATTGTAATCTCCTTGAGGCAAGGACCTCATATTAGTTTATAAAGTGCCTAGAACACTGTTGTCACTATATTCATTATTATTAATTAGTGGGCCACATCCTGAAGTCCTCACTTTCTTTTTCGTTAGTCCTAACCCCAGCACACTCCTGTTGAAGTCAGTGAGAGTTTTGCTTGTGTACAGGCTGACTAAAACAGGTAGAAGGATGTCTCTGAGGGTTTGTCTACAATAAAAGAAATAGGTTGAGGTTACACTGGAATATGCTAATAAACCTTGATCTAAACATGACCTTTTCTGGAGCATGGACTCATAGATTCACAGATTTTAAGGTCAGAAGGGACCAATATGATCATCTAGTCTGACCTGCACAACACAGGTCACAGAACCTCTCTTGCCCATGCCTGCAATAGACACAACCTATGAGTGAGTCACTGAAGCCTCCAAATCATGGTTTAAAGACTTTAAGGTACAGAGAAACCACCAGCAAGTGACCCATCCTACAGGGAAAGGCAGCAACCACCCAGGATTCCTGTCAATCTGTCCTGGGAGAAATCCCCCCTAACCTCACATATGGTGATCAGTTAATCCCTGAGCATGTGGGCAAGACTCGCCAGCCAGACACCCAGAAGAGAACTCTCTGTATCAATATCCCATCATAGGCCATTAGTAGTCGAAGATAGTTAATTTCCAAATTAAGCTGTCCCATTATACCATCCCCTTCATAAATTTATCCAGCTCAGTTTTGAAGCCAGCTAGGATTTTTGCTCCCACTTCTCCCTTTGGAAAGCTATTCCAGAATGTAACTCCTCTGACGGTTAGAAACCTATGGCTATGTTCACACACAGGGGGTTATTTCGATACAAGTTGTTTCAAAACAACTTGTATTGAAATAAGGCGTTATTTTGAAATAAGTTAATTCAAATTAAGAAAATGTTAATTCAAATTAAGGAAAAGCTCAAAGCGAAATAGCATGTTTGGACAACAGTTATTTTGAAACGAGTCACCGTCATTTCGAAATAACATGTTCTGATGGGATTGTTTCATCACAAAATGGGGTTTAAGTTGTTTTGAAACACTGTTTCGAAACAACGGTACGTCTTGTGAACATGGCATTTCTTATTTCGAAACAACCTCTGTTGTTTCGAAACAAGACTGCTGTGTGAACACACCCTATGTCTTATTTTAGGTCTTAACTTCCTGATGGTCAGTTTATATCCATTAGCTCTTGTGTCCACTTTGGTGCTGAACTTAAATGATTCCTCTCGCTCACTGGTTTTATCCCCCTGATGTATTGATAGAGAGCAATATCATCTTCCCTCAGCCTTCTTTTGTTTAGGCTAAACAAGCCAAGTTCTTTGAGTCTCCTCTCAGAAGAGAAGTTTTCCACTCTACAGATCATCCTGTTCCCTGCACTTGTTCTCATGTGAATTAATCATGGGGAACCAGAACTGCACACAGTATTCCAGATGAGGTTTTACCAGTGTCTTGTACTATGGTACTAACTCCTCCCTGGCAGGAGAGGTTGGTACAACATGTCACGCCTTGCCTGAGGTTAGTTAAAACACCCAGTTTAACCTTGACTAAACCCTTAGAGGACCAGAGTTATGTTGGGGAATTGCTCATAGCTCTAAGGGCCTTGCCGCATGGTTTTCTTTTCTGTCATCTCTTCTGTTCAGGGTGTGTGTGTACATGACCACTAGGGAAGAAACTGCTTGGGAAACAGTGCCATGAGTTACCTGATGAATTTCATCTCTTGTTTACAGTCTTATCCAAAAATCCAAGCACAGAACTGATAACTGGAGTCCTCTCGCTTGAGTTGAACCATATTTTTGCTGTAGCATGAGATAGCTTGCACTGCTATAGCCCCTGCTTTACTTGTTTGATGAAAAAAGGACTTTAGTTTGCAACAGGATTAAGATGGCACCTTTTAACAATATTACAATCACTGAAGTAATAAAGTTTGTTCCATTGTTCTGAAAAAGAAACCAGGTTGTTTCTCTTCAGATTTGTGTTGCTCACATAATCAGGGCTATAAAGGGAGACTGGTTTTCACATAACCACAGACATACCACACAGAGATTCAGCAGCTATTTTGTACTTTCTTCCATCAATATAACTATGATGGAAAACTGGGATGAGGAGGGAGAGAATCTCTCTCTCTCCTTGCACTGTTTCTGGACACATGCTTTCCATGTGGCAAAGCAAAGAGACTACCGCTATAACAGCTAGCCAGCTGGGCACTATTTGTTTTGAGATGTGATGCTTACTTGAGAAGATCCTCCAGAAAATGCTGATGGTGGCTCTTGGATAGGTAACTATTGTATTGTGTGGTCTTTTCTCCCAGTCTGCTTACAAAACTAAATAAACAGCAGAATACAAGTTCAAGCAGTTTTTGTCTAGTCCAGCATAGTATTAGTGGCTCTGGTCATCACAGTTCAGTTATACTCATGAGAGTGACAAATGAGTCTCCAAAAGGCTTTTGGAAATGTCCTGTTGCTCCTTGTTTGACTGCAAGAATAAACTGCTGCTGAAACAGAACTCCATGGCACACAGAGAGCATTCATCACGCACAGGCTGCTCATTGTTTTAGCATTAAATGAATTTTTAAAAGTTTTGAAATCTTCCTCTTTCCTGGAAAATAAGAATAATGCAAACAGTCAAGGGAAAGTGCCTGTGGTACAAAGATTGAATGTTAGACAGCTGAACCAGGGTAGCACTCTTTAGTCCAGGATCTCAAAGTCATTCTGGGAAAAGAGCCTAATTCTATATTTAATTTTGCCCTTTGGGTGGAATGTAAATGAACGATTCTACTTTGTTTGGTGGATCTGCCACTTATGTCATTTGGGAGGCTTGCATAACAATCAAGGTGTAAGCGTGCGTTGAGTTCGTCTCACCAGGAGGGCGCCCCTGGTGGGTAATGTGGGGAATTCTTCGCTCAAGTCTAGGGAAAATCCACCCTCCGCCTAATGGGAGGGGCGGGTAGTTCATTCTACCCCCACGAGGGGGCAACCAGTAATCCAGGGGCCAGGTACAACAGTTCGCCCGGGGGCCCTGGAACCCTTACTAGGGTGACCAGTCAATGAGTCTGGTGGCAGTCGGGGGTTCAGTGAGACTGGGGACAAATCGGGGTCACCGTCTAGACGAGAGGGGAGAGGAGCAGGGGGGACACAGGCCCACCCTGCTCCACTGTGTCCCAGCCCAGGGCCCTAACAGCGGCCAGACCTGCAGGTGGTGGGGTCAGCAGGGTCCCAACCACAACACGCTGACCCTGGTACAGGGTAAACTCCCCCTGGGCTACTGCCCTCACCGTCTCCCATCAGTACCTGGTCAACGCCGTCCTCGGGGTACTCGCTAAGAGGCTTCCCAGGCATCTGGGGGTGGCAGGTCCGGGAGTTCTGTGGCAATGACCATCTCCTCCAAGAGCAGTTCTGGCAGCCCCCCCTGGTCAGGGGCAAGGGGCAGTTCCTCCAGGTCCTCCCCTACAGGAGGCCCCCCCTGCGTCAGGTGGCACCAGGGGCGGTTCCTCCAGGTCCTCTCCGCCAGGTGGGGAGGCCTGCCCCCGGTATTCCAGACCCTCACGGTTGGTCGGGGGGCACCATGGTTCAGATGGTCACGGCTTGTCCCCTTCCCGTGGCGGGGAGTCTTCTGACTGGGTACCCACCATGGGAGGCCTGAGCCAGCCATCTCGGTACAAGGCTGGCAGGCAGACCCAGGTCTCCTCGGCCGGAGGAAGGGCTGAGGCTGAGGAGCCTGGTCGGAGCCATCCTTCTCCTCCGGCGGCCAGGACTGAGCTGAGCTCCTCTGCCTGCCTTTTATACTTCCTGCCCCGCCTATTCCCCTCCTGCTTGATTGGCAGGTTTGTGGAGGCAGCCATCTTGGCTCCTGTGGGGGCAGCCATCTTATGGCCTCCTTACACAAGGGTAGAATATTGCCTTTATGGGTATGTCTGTGATATAAGCCCAAAGTTAATGGGATTTGAGTTACCTGACCTGTGTTAGGAAACCTTGGGCTTGAGTGTTTATACTGTATTTTAACACGTTAAGACTGATGTTTCTTCTTTGAGCAGCTGCTCACATACATTCCACTACTGGTGTGTACACGCCTCCGTGCACAGCCACCGGAAGCTTTTTGCCCTTAGCTATCTCCACAGGGCCAACAGTGGTGCCCCCTAGAGTGTCACCCATATGCCACAGTATAATATTCACTGCTGGCCCAACCTTCTTCCAGTTTCTTCTTTCCACACTCAGTGACGGTCACTGGAACAGCTATCTCTTCTCAAGTGCCCTTTGTTGTTTGCTTATAGTTGTTAGAGTCACTGGCAGTTAGTTAAGTAGTTGATAGTAGTTAGGTGGCCCACTTAGGGCCTTTGTTATCTGGCAAGGATCATCATGCTGCATTCTTCACGTTTTAAGTACTGTTCAGCTTGTGGAAAAGCCTTCCTGCTTAGTGACCCCCTTGACAAATGCTTGAAGTGCCTGCGGGAAGCACGTAGTCCTGATAAATGTAAATCTGTAAATCTTCCAAGAACAAAAAAGGACCAGGCCATTAGGTTCAAGGCTATCCTGATGGAGGCAGCTCTGAGGCTGGCATTGGAGCCTTTGTGCTCTTCCTCTCCTCTAAGTGCATCTATACAGAGTGCTCAGTTGGCGCTGCCACACCATAGATCATCTCAGAAGAAATCATGCAACGAATGAAGCCATCAATCATACCGGCCGCCAGGGGAGTCACTGGCTGGGGGAGGGAACCAGGGCACGGGCCCAGGCCCTGCCCCCGGGCTGCAGGCCCCGCCCCCCAGCTGGCAGGCCCCACCCCCTAGCCAAGGACAGGGCCAGGCACCACTGTGGGTGGCCAGGCCCCACATGGGGCTGCCGCAGCCGTGGGTGGCCAGGCCCTGGATCCCCAGCGGGAGACGGGGCCGCTGCGGGCAGCCAAGCCCTGGATCCCCGGCCAGGGATGAGGACGCCGATTGGGCTGGAGATCTGGGGCACTGGTGCTGGGGTTCGGGGCATGTGCCCCGGAGTGCCCAGTGCCAGCGATGCTCCTGCTGGCCACACTGGCATCACCAACCGCAGAGTGCCCCTCCTGAGAATGCCCAGACTTGTCTCACAGAGAGTCACCAGTGTTGAGAGGTGTTTGGGCAGGCTCCTTACCTGCACCATCAATGCCAGAGGCATTTGAGGTGGCAAGAGCTTTAGTAGACTTGCCTGTTGCCTATGCCTCCCACCACTGAGATCCAGAGTCCCAACCTGCACAGGGAGGAAAGCCTCCCCTGGGCTCTCTGGAATGGCGGCTGCCAGTGCCAATCCCAGGCTCCTCTTATTGAGCCACTGAATGTGGCACATCACAACACAGTGCTATGCCTTATAGCCCCGACAGCATCTGAGCTCTCATTTGAGTTCTTTGGTATCAAGCAAGTTGGTGCTGTATGGACAGCAATCTTGGGCCTCCAGAAAAATCTTTGGTCCCTATCAGAAGTCTGTCAAAAGGATATCCATTGTGCAAGAGGAAGTGGAAATCTGACATGCCTAAGAGAAGAAGATGTTCCAGTTCTTCCTTGAGGTCTTCCTCAGTACTGTGGTGCTGCCATAGATATCATAGTTCATCCTCTAACTCCCCTAGGGACCGTCCATTGAAAAACTCCAAGCAAAAAAGCTAAGGGTCCTCTACTTCCTCATCATCTTCTTTGGCTAGCCCAGGACACCTCTGCAGGAGAGAGGACTCCGAATGAAGGCATGTTGGAGCAGACTCATACATCCCTCTGTGCTCTCACCCCCCTAAAGGTTGGATCTCCAACTGGCAGTATTGGGGCCCATGGGTCTACCCTTCGGGGATCCCCCTTCCATCCCACGCATCAACCTCCCAGATAGGTCATAAAATGGCTTTAACCCACATACCAGATTCTGGGGAAGCCTCACATCCAGGTGAAGGCCCCTTGTCAGACCACTGATTTCTACTCAGTCTTACTCATACTCCTTCCCTTAAGAGGTGGTAGTCCAGGATGTTTTATCACCCCTGGATGATTTTAAGGTGCACCAGGATCTCCTAAGGTATATAGCTTCCAACCTTGGCCTAGAAGCGGAGGAGTTGGTAGAGAATTCAGACTCTCTTTTTAACATTCTGATGGCTGCCGCCCTGTCAAGACTAGCACTCCCAGTGCACAAAGGTGTCTTGAAGATCATAAAAGCTTTATGGCAGATACTTTCCTCAATTTCTTTGACCTCAAAGGCTGCAGAAAAGAAGTATTATGTCCCAGCAAAGGATTTCCAATACCTGTACACCCACCCAACTCCTTCTCCATTAGTGGTGGACACACTGTGAATCAGAAAGAGTGCCAGGGACAGCCTGCTCCCACCCCAAAGAACAAGAATGCTAAAATGTTAGACCTTTTAGGTAGAAAAATTTATTCTACTGCAACAGTGCAATTCAGAATTGCTAAGCACCAAGCTCTGCTAAGCAGACACAACTTTAACCTGTGGAGTTCCATAAAACATTTTGGGAAATCTCTTCTGGTAGACCAGCCATTAGATTTTAACACCCTTCTTGATGAAGGTCTCTTGGTGATGAAAACAGCTCTTCAAACAGCATGGGATGCTGCAAGCATTGCTTCCACTGTCACTGTGAGAAGGGCTGCTTGACCCAAGTGTTAGGACTTACACCACTGTGTACAGCAGTTGATACAAGACCTCCCTTTTGATGGTCCCTTACTGTTCTCGGACCACGCGGTTACTAAGTTGCATGGCCTTAAGGACTCTAGGGTGACACTCCACTTAGGTTTGTACACACCACAGCAGTCCCAGCGGCAGTTCCGTACCCAGGGATTTCAGCAACGGCAGCAATGGCAAGGCAGTCTCAGAGTCTCCAGCCCCCTAGACCAGGGGTCTCAAACTCGCAGCCCATGAGCTGTGTTCAGCCCCTACTGTTACTTCCCATGGCCCACAATGACACTATCATTATTGATATTTGCAATATTGTTGTATGAAAATGTTTCAGTTGTGCGGCTCTCAGGCTAACATACTAGTCCTTGTGAGGCCCTCATGATGATTTGAGTTTGAGACCTCTGCTTTAGCTAATCTGCTAAAGGAGTACTGACAGCACAGGAATGTTTACGACAAACTGCCATTGACAGCATGAGTTGCAACTTAGCTGTAGGCAACATCCACACTATGAGCTAGCTCCCAACCTGGGGCACATGACCCTTTTGGGGGGCACCAAAGAATACAGTGAGGCTTCACCTATAGAGAGCTCATTTAGTCCCTGCAGCCTTGCACCAGCCAGAACAGGGATGCAGGCACCCCCCACCCCCACCAAGTCCTGTGCCAGCTGACTGGGGGGGTGGTATGAGCAAAGAAGCAGTCCCTCTTAGCTCTTGAGGGAGCAGCAGCCCTAAGCTTTGCACCAGCAGGAGCAGAGGAGCAATCTCCCCCGTAACAAACTCCTAGCCACACAAGAGCAACCTCACACCAGTGGGGGCCTGGAGCAGCCCTGGCCAGTCCACCAGCACCTCATACTTCCATTACCCTCAGTCCATCAGGGACAGGAAGAGGTGAGGCCGCATGGAGCAGATGGTGATGGCTGCACCAAGGAAGGCTTAGCTTCTTACTCCAGTAATTTTGTGTTATCTTATTTATGCATTTTTAGGGGTTGTGCACATTTATGGCCAGGGAGGGAATGAGAGTAAGGTAGACGTGTGATGCATTTTTTAATTAGTATTAACTAGTGGGGCTTTCCCTCAAAAAGGCTGGAAAACACTGAATTAAAGGTGTGATACCCAGGTTCCATACAAATACTTGCACTGGTTCAATGAGAACTAGCATGAGTATAAACAGTACCATAGCAACTGTCCATGTGACTCCAGCTACACTACCATTTAGACTCCCACTCATGTCAGGTTAGCACAAATATGTGTACATGAGCTGGGAATCACACCTTTACACATAGCATAGACATATCCTTAGAAATGCTTCCAATACTGGGTTTTGATATAGCCGCAGAGTGATAGGATAAGTTTGCACTGTCACTACATGGCTATGGCTAGATCAGTGTTTCCCAACTAGTGTGCCATGGCACAAAGGTGTGCCATCAGGTCTGAGCAAGTGTGCCATGATATTTTTTTCAAAACTACTCAAAGAGCTCTGGATTGGCTCACTGGCTCATGAATATTCATGAGTTCATTTGGAAACTATACAGTAGTGTGCCTCAAATTAATTAAAGGTAGCAAGGTGTGCCAAGGCAGAGAAAATGTTGGGAACCACTTGTCTAGATTGTGACTGCAGTCTTCAGGAAAGTCAGTCAACACACCTTTCACACATAGTAAATTAACTTACATTTCTAAGCCTCATACTATACAGATAAAAATTATTTTAAAAAGTATTAGTCATACTCTTTTCCACATCCCTCTGTTTTTAAAGTCAGGCTGCTGCCTTAGCACTAATCCAGGGGTCTCAACCTCATGGCCTGCGGGCCAGATGTAGCTCCTAAAGTTACTTTCTATGGCCCACAACAACACTATCATTTTTGATATTTGCAATATCATTGTATGAAAAAGTTTCAGTGGTGTGGCCCTCAGGCTGAAGTACTAGTCCTCATGTGGCCCTCATGGTGATTTGAGTTTGAGACCCCTGCCCTAGACAGAGAGAGCCAGAGCCAGAGCTACAGCAGCAAGAGGGAGGCGTACAAATGCCCCATTGGGCTTTTTGACGATTTTCATGAGGTCCATTTGCTATTCCCCCCAGCTCAGGATCTGTCCTGTCCCTTCCTGAACAGACTTTCACCCTTCTATACCCCATGGGCCCTGATCACTATAGACTGATGGATTCTCAACAACGTATCAAAAGGGTACGCCCTGCAGTTTTCTGGGTGCCCTCCCCCTCAACTGCCCACACCCTTCCCAGTCCCTTTTCATGGACCCCTCTCACGAGCAACTCCTGTACCAAGAATTAGAAAAATTGCTAGCTCTTGGTGCAGATGAAAGAGTTCCAGGAAGAGAGGCGGGAAGGGATTTCAATTCCTATTACTTTTTAATCCCCAAAGCAAAGGGAGGCTTGAGACCCCATCCTGGACCTAAGACTCTTAAACAAGTTTCTAAAGAGCTTATGGTTCTGTATGGTCTCTCTAAGCAATATTATCCCATCTTTGGATCCTGGGGACTAGTTTGCTGCCCTCAACCTCAAGGACGCTTATTTCTGTACAGCAATCAGACCTGACCACAGGCATCCCCTGCACTTTGCCAAGGGGCCTTTGCATTTCCAATTTACAGTCCTCCCCTTTGGCCTGGCACTAGCACTGAGAGTTTTTACAAAGTGTATGGCAGTGATAGCAGCCCACCTAAGGAGAAAAGGGGTGCACATTTTTCCATACCTGGATGACTGGTTAATCAGAGGTCATTCCAAGAAGCAGATGGAAGCCAGTGTCAGATTGACCAGGCTCACATGCAGCCACCTAGGTTTAACGTTCAATGAACAGAAATCCAACTGAGTCCCATTCAAAGAATAGAGTTTATATGAGCTATAACAGACTCAGTCCAAAGCCGTGTCACTCTACCTCAAGTGAGGTTCAATGCAATGTCGCGCATCACCACAAACCTACATGAGTGCCCAACCACTTCTGCAGGACTGTGCCTGCAACGCTCAGGGCACGTGGTGGCCTCCACCTATGTGGTGAGACTTGCCCACCTCCACCTCAGGCCCTTGCAAGCATGGTTAAGGATTGTCTACCTTCCTCAAAGGTACTCTCTGCAGAGAGTAGTAACCATTCCCTCAGAGGTCCTTATACAGCTCTAATGGTGGCTAAGGCCACAATCAGTGCTCAAGGGGGTCCTGTTTGGAGTGACTTCCCCCTCCCTTACGCTAATCTTGGACGCCTCCGATGTAGTTTGGGGAGCGCACCTCAGCATCAAACTCAGTACTCAAGAGAAATGGTCAGAGGCAGAAAGAGACTTCTGTATCAATGTAAATGAGCTCAGAGCAATATGGCTAGAGTGCCAGGTGTTTCTTCACAAGTTGAGAGGGTCCACCATTCAAATCCCAACAGACAATTCTATGGCAATGTATTACATAAATCGCCAGGGTGGCTCTCTTTCGCCAGCCCTCTATCAGGGAGCTACCGGCCTCTGGAACCTAGCAGTGACACACAACTTCCACTTCTTAGCCTCACGCTTACCAGGCATGAGAAACGATGAGGCAGATCAGCTCAGCAGGATTTTCTTGTCTCAGCATGACAGGTCTCTCCTCCCTCATGTAGAAGATTCGATCTTCTCCTGGTGAGGTCATCCCAGAGTTGACCTCTTTGCATCTTGAGAAAACGGCAAATGTCATCTATTCTGCTCCCTACAAGGCAGGTTGAGAGGGTCACTGACAGATGCATTCCTGATGAACTGGTCAGGCCCCCTCATGTACACTTTCCCTCCATTCCCCTTGCTACACAAGGTGCTTCTGATAATCAAAAAGGACAAAGAAAAGGTTATTCTCATCGCCCCTGCCTGGCCCCACCAGTATTGGTTCAGTCTGCTAACCGATTTATCAACGGAGCCCTTGATAGAGCTCCCTCAGATGCAGGACCTCCTCACTCATAACAAAGGATGTCTTCTTCACTTGAACCTCAAATCCCTATACCTCATGTCCTGGAAGCTGAATGGCTGACCTTGGAGGAGCAGGCCTGCTCATCTGAGGTCCAGCACATTCTCATAGGCAGCAGGAAACCCTCTACTCAGTTCACATATTTGGCAAAATGGAAGCCATTCTCAAGCTAGGTTCAATCTCAAGGTCTCAGCCCGAGGTCCTCCCCCATTCAGAAGATTCTGGAGTACCGGCTATATTTGAAGTCTCAGGACTTATCTCTAGCAACTCTGAGAGCCCATCTAGTGGCCATCAGCATTTCAGGAGCCTTTTGGGAGGATGTCAATTTTCTCCTACCCGATGGCTGCTAAGTTTCTCAGAGGGGTTCAGAGGATATTCTCACAGGTCCGCAGCCCTATCCCACAGTGGGAGCTGAACTTAGTCCTACATAAACTGACAGGGGACCCATTTGAACCTTTGGCTTCATGTCCATCATCCTTCCTTTTATGGTCAGTTGCCTTTCTAATGGCAGTCACATCATCCAGGTGAGCATTAGATATAAGAGCATTATCTTCAGCATCCCCTTATACAGTGTTCTACAAAGATAAGGTGCAACTAAGACTGCACCCAGCATTTCTCCCTAAGGTAGTTTCCTCACTTCACGTTGAATCAGGATATTTTTCCTCCTGTCTTCTTTCTGAAGCCCCACACCATGGAGGAGCAACAGAAATGGCATACCTTGGATGTGAGGCAAGCACTTGCTTTTTACTTTGAAAGGACAAGACCTTTAGAAAATCAACACAACTTTTCACTGCAGCAGCAGATTGTGTGAAAGGACAACCAGTGTCATCACAGACCTCTCGGATCACCTCTTGTATCAAAACCTATTATAAGGAAGCCATGGTGCCTCTGTCCAGGGCAGTAAAAGCACACTTGACCAGAGCTCAGGCCTCATCAGCAGCCTTCCTTGCCCAAGTTCTAATCCAGGAGATTTGTAGAGCAGCTACCTGGCTGTCCGTTCATACCTTCATGTCCCATTATGTGATCATGCAACAGGCCCAAGACAATGTGGTCATAGCAGAGCAGTGCGTCGTGCAAGCATTCCATAAACTCTGCACACCATCCAGGGTAAGGCTTGTAAATCACCAGTAGTGGAATGTATGTGAGCAATTGCTCAAAGAAGAAAGAGACAGTTACTTACCAGTAATGGCTATTCTTTGAGATGTGCTGCTCACTTCCATTCCACACCCATCTTCCATTGCCGCTTCTGCAGTTAGCAAAAAGAAAGGACTGGAGGAGGGTTGGGCCAGCAGTGGCTATTATACTGTAGCATATGGGTGCCACTCCAGGGGGCCCTGCAGCTGGCCCTACCAGGATAGCTAAGGGCAAAAAGTTTCCAGTGGCCATGCATGGAGGCACGTGAACACCAATAGTGGAATGGAAGGGAGCAGTGCTTCTCGAAGAACGGCCATTACTGGTAAGTAACTGCCTCTTTATGCTGCAGTGTGCAAACCTGAGTCAAAGTAACTACATCCTGGAGTCCCTGGTGCCACTCACAAATGTGGTTGCCCTAGGACTGTGGCGTATTGTGAAAAAACTATACTGTCCCACCCCTCCCCTGCATGTTACCAGGAAGCTGCTCGTTTTTCAAAATTCTTGACCTGTTTTCTCTCCACTGCAAACCCAGGAAGCTCTTTGATAGTACGCTTACAGATCAGTGATCAGAACAAATTGGGTTAATGTTGACCTGCGCTTCTGCTGTCTGCAAGAGTGGGAGAGCTTCCATTCTCAATAGCATGGACCAGTTCATTGCATTGGTCTTCACACCTGAGGATGTGGGTGAAGTTCCCAGACCCATTCTTTTTAAGTGACAAGTCTTGCTCCAGACTGAGGTGTCAGTACAGGAGGATTTGGAACAAACTGATAAATTAAAGTCTTAAGTCACCAGGACCAGATGATATTAAATCAAGAGTTCTGAAGGAGCTCAAATATGAAATTGCAGAACTACTAACTCTGGTATGTAACCTATCATTTAAATTACCTTTTGTGTCACATGACTTTTGAGGATAGCTAATGTGACACTAATTTAAAAAAGGCTTCAGAGGCAACCCAAACAATTACAGGCAGATAAGTCTAACTTCAATACCAGGGAAGTTGGCTGAAACTATAATAAAGAACAGATTTATCAGAAACATAGATGAACAAAATTTCTGAAGGGGGAGTCAGCATGTTTTCTTTTATAAAGGGAAATCATATCTCATCAATCTGCTAGAATTCTTTGAGGTGGTCAGACATGTGGAGAAGGGTGAGCCAGCTGAGGTAGTGTACTTGGATTTTCAGAGGGCCTTTGATGAGGTCCCTAACCAACGACTTGTGGACAGGGTAGGCTGTCATAGGAAAGGAGAGAAATTCCTCTCCTGGATCAGTGGCTGGTTGAAGGAAAGGAAAAATGGGGTAGGAATGAACTGTTGGTTTTCAGAATGGAGGTAGATAGATAGTGCTATCCCTTGGGAGTTTTTACTAGGACCAGTAGTGTTCAACATATTCATGGATGATCTGTGAAAAGGAGTAAACAGTGAGGTGGGAAAGTTTACTTACAACACAAAACTACTCAAAATAGCTGGGTCCAAGGCAGACTGTGAAGAGACATACAAAGGTATCACGTATAACTGTGTGAGCGTGTAACAAAACAGCCGATGAAATTCAATGTTGATAAAAAATAAATGCATATTGGAAAACAATACCAATTGTATGTATAGTGATGAGGTCTAGATTGGCAGTTGCTACTCAAGAAAAAGCTGTTGGAGTAACTGAGGATAGTTCTATGAAGATGTCCATTTAATGTGCAGCAGCAGTCAAAAAAGCTAACATAATGTTGTGAATCTTTAGGAAAGAAATATATAATAAGGCACAAAATATTGTGTTGCCTCTTTATAAATCCATGGTATGCTCCCAATTTAAATACCGGTCACCCCATTACAGAGATGATTTATTGGAATTGGAGGAGGTACAGACTGGAGAAACAAATATAATTAAGAGTATAGAGCAGCTTCCATATAAGGAGAGATTAATAAGATTGCGTCTTTTCATCTTGGAGAAGGGATGACTAAGGATGGGCATGACAGAAGTCTGTAGAATCATGACTGGTGTGGAAAAAGTGAATAAGGAAGTATTATCTCCTCCTTTTCATAGTACAAGAGCTAGAGGCCACCAAGTGAAATTAATAGACAGCAGGTTTAAAACAAACAGAAGGAGGTATTTCTTCACACAACACACAGTCATCAAGTGGAGCTATCTGCCGGAGGATGTTGTGAAGGCCAAGACTATAACTGGGTTCAAAACAGAACTAGATAAATTCATGGAGGATAGCTACATCAATGACTATTAACCAGGAAGGGCAAGGATGCAAAACCGTAGATTGCAGATTGTTGGGATAGAGAAGACTAGAGAAATTGCCCCATGAAATTGTGGAATACTTCCAGCTAACTCCTGGGACCCAAGTCAACAGGGGCTTGGTCTACACTGCAAAGCAGTAGGACTCAATTGCTGGCTCATCAGAGAGTGCAAGCTTAGGCCCATTTGTGAGCCACAAGCAGGGTATGCTTCAGTTGCTATCTGGCGAGTGAACCAATAGCCACTGCGGGAAGGTTAGCCGTTTGTACATTGAGCTCTTTCCCATGCTGTTGATAAGTACCACTAATAGACTGACTTTGAGGCATCTCCTTTCATCTGTCAAGATGTTGGAGAGCCAATGGTTTAAAAAAATGTTTCAAGAGATTATCAGAAATTTTATTTCTTTGGATTATCTGGGTCTCATGAAAGCAAAGACATTTTGTTGCTGACTAGAATGGAACAAAAATTGGGACTGAGGACTAACTTCTTACATCACAAAAAAGGAAATATGATTATGAAAACTGTGTTCTCTAATTAATTTCTCCTGAAGGAATAACTCAGTGAAACACTATTTATGTAGAAGTGTTCGTGTTAATTTTGAACACCGCCCTGTTTGAATACCTCATGTTAATTTTTAACAGCTTTCTGCCATGCTGTTACTTTTGAAATGTGCAGATTTGGAACATGATCCAAATCTCCACTGAAGTTAATGGATATCTCGCCATAAACTTCAGTCAGCACTGGCTCAACTCATCATTGATCTTAGCAGAGTATTTATAGACAAAAAACAGATAGAGGTGCATAGCTTTATTTATTTAAAACAGTGGTAGACAAAATAAAAGTATCTTCCAGCAAATACAGATCTAGGGACAGATTAAATTAAAACTCTGTCCAATTCAGCTAAGGACGGCACAGGCTCTGGAAAAGCACGTGTTTATTTGCAGGAAATTTTGCATTTGGTCTTGTATTGCATTCCATGTAATTGATGAGTCTGTTGTAGTCTGCGCATCAATTTTTTATGCCTGCTTTAGTAAAATGCAAGATAATGGTATCTGCTAGCACAGAGGCTGGCTTCAAACAATGACAGAAACCTATGGTTAAAACTAGAATGTAACAACGTTTAAAATTCAAGGTTCTGAAAATATTTTGTTTTGAAAGGTACATTTTGTTTTCCATCCATGACTGGAAAGCATAAAATAGTGTCCTAAGAGATTACTCTCACTATACTTCCAGCCCAGATGTAACTGTGAAATACTGGAAGTCTTCCAGACCAATGATGCTCAAAGACATTTGGAAATGTATCCCAGTTTGGGAGGACTAGATGCTCAGTCCCTGCTAGATCTTTGGTCTGAGTATAGCTGAAGAACTTGCTTGATTCCTAGCAAAATATACAAAATAAGCTGGGGTAAACTCTCTACCTCACAAAACCCAGTACCACTATAAGATGCACTGACTGGAAACATAGTTAGTTGTCTTTATAGTGCAGCTGAGGACTGAATGGCTATGGAAACTGACCTACCCAAGCAGCCTTAGAAGCAGTCACTTCAGAATAGGGTTGAGGCACTTTAGCAGGGCACCATGGGAAAGTCTACACTGCTCCTATTCTCATTGTCCAAGTTCCGCAGAAGAATGTGGGAGTCCAGAGTTGTCCCTCTCTGGAGGTAAGGCAGTGGATCTCTGTGCAAATATTTGCCAAGGTACTTGTTATTCCAAGCAGGACTGTGTGCACATAATTTACAGCTGTTAGTTATCCAATGAGAATTTCAAGTTAAGGTTTACCACCAGTTGAAAGTAACTCTCCCCATATAGGAAATAACACCTTCAGGCAGAAACGTGTATTTATGGTCTACACATGTTTCTTGCCTCCTGCTGGTTTTATGGGGTGTAAGCATGATCTAGGCTCAAAAGCTTGACTGAAATAAAACAGTATTGAACTTGCAGAAGTCCCATGAGTATATGAGATTTACTGTATACACAGATATAACAGCCAGTGACAAGACGGCAGAAGAATGTTGAGACCCACCTAACTACAAGACAAAGGCTAATGCAACTTGAGAAGGGGGCTAGCACTGGGCCAGCTCTCCCATGAAAAGGTGTTTTTTATTTATATTTTGACTGAATGTCAGATTTCACTTTGAACCTCCACACAAAAGGAAAGGAAGGGTTTGAAGAGCTGAAAAAACACTTTCCTGCTTTTTATCTTGGCAAAACAAAGTAGAAATTTCTGCCAAAAAGTAGGACATTTTGGGTTCTCTTAAAAGACCAAAATGTTATTTCCTCAGGTTTTCCATTCTTCATCTGACAGAGACTATCTCTCTTAGCTTTGTTCGAACCCACCGCCACCGCAAAGAGCAACCAGATACTTTTAAGTCTGAATGATTAAGTGGAAGAACAACAGTAAAATATCTTCCGAAGTGTTTGCATCTATTCAATAGCTGCTTGTATAAACTCTGAAAACAGCTGCTGTCTCTGACCACAGGCGGAGTTCTAAGAGACATAACAGTGCAAGTCACTGACACAGGAATCATGGTTTACAGCTACAGGATCATGCAGCAAAATTCAGATGCACATATTCAAATACCCTGAGTGCTGGCACAGGTAGGTTCAGTGTTTTGATTTGGCTTGTTACAGAAATGAAGACTAATTTGCAAAATGTGGAGTGGACCCAGGGTAGGATTTCAAAAAGCCCCAGTGTTCAGGGGTGTTTAGATGTGTGGGGTTAAGTTAGACTCATCAATAGTGTTCAACTATTCTGTATCTCTACTAAAGTTTTTGAGTATAGAATAAGAGGGAAATAAATTCAGATGATTTGTATTATGCCTGGCTATAAAAAGAATAAACTAATTTCTTCCTCTCGGAAGCATGTTGTATAACAAGACACTTTCTACCTTGAAGACCTTCCTACCATCTTTCCTGCTGCATTTCAAATAGTTAGAAGTAGTTATAAATCCAGTTTGCTTAGTCTATATTCAGCACCCCCATTCCAGTTCTTTGCAATTAGAGTACATGTACAGTAGTTAAATATTCTTTTTCAGTCTTTCTAAATTCAAATGGCTTTACTTTTGGTAACATGATAAAAACATAGTGAGCATTTCTGCTTCTATACATACTGGCAAACCTTTGTTTCCATAGACAGGTTTGATATAAAATCCATAGTAGTTTATGTATTTTACCCAATATGTATCGAAGTCTCTATCAAAAGTCTATGGATTAAAAGGACAATCACTACACAAAAGTATTTAGCTGGCTAGTCATTGGCTATTTTTCCTTTTACTGTTATACCCCTCTTTGGTCTTGGATAATATTTTATTCCTTTATGATCCAGTTCCTCCATCTGCTAGATTCGTCTGTGAAGCCAATAAGTCTATTTTTGTGACATCAGTCTATCGTATGGGTTCCCAGTCTCCTCCTGCGTTACTAAATGATAGGGACATTTCAGACAGACTGAGGAAGGTTCTGATTTGGAAAAGATTGAGAACCACTAGTCTAATGGTGGGGATGCCACAAATCCAACATTGTAGCTTTAGTGAGGGATCAAGCAGAAAAAGAAGGTGTGCTGTAAAAGAGTAGTCCTTTCTCTAAAATCAAAAGGGTAAATAATTAGCAAACACAGTAAAAAATAATGAACATGGTCTAAGGATTCAGAAGGAAAGTTTCACAGAGCACTAGAAGCAAGCCTCACTCCACTAACGGAGAAAGGTTCAAGAGCTGGGTGAGGATATATTTCTCAGAAAGTAACAGATACCAGCCAAGGGCTAGCCGGCATAAAAAGTGTCCAAACTGACTTTTACAAGCCAATGATGGTTATAATAGCTCTCATAATAATCCTTTGATAAATTGAGTGCCTTCGATAAAGTGATCTCTTCATTACCAAGGGGAGCAAGGGGTAGTCAGGATCCTCCAGGATCACTATTTGCATTTCAGCATCCCCAATATTTATTTTTCAGTCAGGGAAGAAAGTGCCAGCATGCATCTTTTTTAACAGATTTGAATTCCTAAAGATGCACATATCATGCACCTTTCCAGATGACCCCACACTGATGTCAGTGAAATGTCTCTTGTGATCAACAAGGGCTGCAAGACCATTGGGTATGTCTACACTAGAGGCTTAAGTCAACTTCATCTTGCTTAAGTCGACTTAAACAACTCCATGGCCACATTTGGAGCTTTTTAAGTTGACTTAAGTACTTGCTTAAGTCGACTTAATAACTCCCATTCGCAAATTTGACTTAACCATTAAGTCAACTTTATTAAGTCAACTTAAGCCAGTGCAGCTGCGGTTTTGGCTTAACTCAAATTGATTGGCCTCCAGGCCATGTCCCACACTCCCCCGGCCACCAGGAAGAGCCTGACCTAGCCAATCAGGCGAGGGCAAAGCCCTGGCCAATGATCGGACAGGAGGAAGCCCTGCCCACCCTGCTCCACAGAGCTGGCCAGGCCTGCCATCCTGCGAGATGGAGGGAGGCAGCCAGAGATGCAAGCAGGCCCCTACCTGAACCCACCAGGAGCTTTTGGATCTCCTGGCCATATGGGGGGACAAGGCTGTACACTCCTGGCTGCAAGGCAGCCAATGCAACTAGAAGGTGTACAGCACCATGTCCCAGGCCCTGGTGGACACAGCAGGCACACCAAACAGGTCCAGATTAACATCAAAGACCTCTGCCAGGGCTACCAAAAGGCCCGTCAGGCCATGCACCGCTTGAGGGGGTGGGTGCAGCCACCACCAGCTGCCCTTATTATGCCAAGTTAACATGGCTTGCTAGGGCAGGAGGACAACATGCTGCTGGCCCACACCTTGACACCACTGAGCCCCCTCCCTCAACTGTGACTGGGAGGAGGGCTTGGTGGATGAGAATGTAGTGATGGGTCAGGGGAGAAGCTTGCTGGACTACTGACACTGCCAGTCCAGAGCTCTTCCCTGCCCCAGTGCCAGACCATAGCACACAGGAGGAAAAGGCTCCCCACACACAGGACAACCCAGGCAAGGGGACTTCATGGCACACCCCTGCTGCACCTGCTGGTGAGTGCTCCTTTCCTGTGGGCATGGTGATGCAGGCACCTGGGGCAGGGACTGCGGGGGGGACAGGACCCAGGGACAGGCAGAGTCCTGGGGGGAGGAAGCAGAGGCCCTCTCATGGGGGCAGAGAGCCATGTGATGAGGGAGACCCAGAGCTGAGCAGAGCAGGGGTGTAGGGACTGGAGGTGAGAATGCCAAGGCTAGATAGCATGTACCTGACACTGTTGCCACGTGGCCCCAGGAGAGACCCCCCAGCTCAGGGCTGTCTGAGGCTACCTACTGTGGCCACTGCACCCAACCTGTGCAGCAGAGCACGGCAGCATATACTAAGGCATCCCTATCCCAAAGGACAGGGATGGGGAATCAGGGAGATGGTCATGGGACAACAGGTGCTGTCAGGCTGCACACCACTCTACTTCATTGGAGGAACCCCTGTTCTTTGCTTCTCTCTTGCAGACCCTATATCCGTGACACAGGGCACTCCCAGGGTGTGCCCAGCCCCAGCCAGAAGGAAGAGAGGGTGTCAGTCATGGGATGAGATCCTCAAAGATGAGCTCCAGCTGGCACAGCATGCCAATGCAGACCTGAGGGCCTGGTGGGAGCAGGAGGACACCCATGGCAGGGTTGAGCAGGTCAGCCTCAACTGAATGCTCAATCTGATGGAGCGCCAGACTTTTGGCCTGGAACACCTGGTGCGGGGGTGGGGGCCTTGGTGGGCCACAGGTCCCCCTGTCCTGGACCCCAGCACCCTTCCTCGCCAGCGGCCCAGGACTGGGGGTGGGTGGCTGCAGGCCTGGGACCTGCCAGCCCGAGTCCACTAACACCCACCTGACCCTCCTGTCTCCCCCCAACCCCCTGACTCCCACAGCCCCCACCACCTCACCTCCCACATCTCCCTGTAAATAAAACAGTGAACACTGTTTATTCTGTGTCTAGTGCATCATTTTATTACGTTGGGGATAGGGAGGAGATGGGTGGGTGGGTGTGGTGACAGTGTAGGAGGCTCAGCCCTCAGCACTGTTGCTGAGGGCCTTCAGTGCATCCCGGATCAGCCCCGCTTGCCAATGGGCCTGCTGTGTGTTTGGCAGGGTGTTGTTGGGCTGCTCAAACTCCGCAGCGATCCATTTGGCCTTGGCCTCCCAGATGTGGAGGACCCATTCCCCACAACTCACAGATGTTGTGCAGCACACAGCATGCGCTGATGACCCCTGAGAGGATGATCTTTTACCAAGCTGCAGGTGGGTCAGGATGGCCCTCCAGAATGCCTTCAGTTGTCCAAAGGCGTGCTTGATGAGCGTCTGGCAGCTGTTGAGCCTCTAGTTGTAGAAGGCCCTGCTGTCATCTAGGTTGACTATGTAGGGCTTCATGAGCCATGGCAGCAAGGGATAGGTGACATCCCCCAGGATGATGATGGGCATCTACACATCCCTGAAGGCGATGCTATGCTCAGGGAAGAAGGTGCTCACCTGCATGCACCGGTACAGGCCAGAGTTCTGCAGGACACAGGCAATATGCACCTTCCCTGGCCAGCCCACACAGACATTTGTGAAGAGCCCTTGGTGGTCCATGAGGGCTTACAGGAGCACGGAGTGGTAGCCCTTTCTGTTGGTGTAGGCTGTGGCCCAGTGGTCTGGGGCTTGGATGGTGATGTGGGTGCCATCCACAATGCCCCCACAGTTGGGGACCCCAAGTCCAGTGAAACTGTCCAGGATGTCCTGCAGGGTGCCTGGGGTGATGAGGCAGCCAAGCAGGACCCTGTTGATGGCCCTGCAGACCTGCCTCAGGACGGCCTCCACAGTGGACCTGCTGATCCCAAGCTGGTGGACAACAGAGAAGTAGGATTCTGGGGTTGCCAGCTTCCAGAGGGCAATGGCCACTTGCTTGTCCATGGGCAAGGCAGGTCAGAGCCAGCTGTTTGTGTGCTGTATAACTGGGGTGAGCTCAGTGACCAGCTTGAGGAAGGTGCTCTTTTGTAGCTTCTGAAGCCACTGCTCATTATCCAAGGTAGTTAGAATGATCTAGTCTCACCAGTCGGTGCTGGCTTCCTGTGCCCAGATGTGCCAGGACATGGAGGGCACAGTAAGCACGCCAGCTGCCAGGTTTGCTCACTGGCAGTTGCCCTGTGGTGCCTGCTGTGCTGCCAGAGAAGTCTGGCCATGACATGGCTGGTATGGGAGACCCCACTGGCAGATTGCTGGAGCACGTTGGGGCCCATGATCTCCTTGGGTTCCATCTTGCTAGACAAATGGGCAGGGTGCTGTGGTCACTTCCTGTTTTCTAGGCATGGCTGGGGGGGGCACTTCTGTGGGGCACTGTGGGACAGCTACCCACAATGCCCCACTCCTAGGGTGATCTAGCAGCTACCAGGGAGGATGTGGGAAGTCTACTGGCATTTTAATGTGGACTTTCTATGTTGACTTGACAAGATTGACTTTAAGTCGACCTTGTTAAATTGACTTAACTGAGCCCTCTAGTGTAGACATAGCCATTGAGAATTACCCCATACTGTTTATGTGTTCTGTGGCAAAGTGGTCTGGTGCTAAAATAGGGATATGAATGACATCACACTTTGGGAACCATAGCGTGGTAAACCCATCCAATACATCCTGCACATTTCCCAAAGTCATCACCTTTTGCAGCAGAAGTCTATTAATGGCCCCATACCACTTCCATAACAGCAGCTCCCACAGTGGCTTTTCCCTCTCCCAGTTGATTTCCAGCTGACTGGTAATAGTCTGTGGTTGTTAGCTTCCACAGAGCGATGGCCACTCACTTTTCCATTGTCAGAGCTGGTCTCAAGTGAGTATTCATTTGCTTCGGTGTCAGGGACTGCTCTTTGCAAAGTGCAAGGAAAGTGGCCTTCTGCATATGGAAGTTCTATAGCCACTTTCATCCCACATGGTCATCACAAAGCTGGCTCACCAGTCTGTGACTGTTTCACAGGCACAGAACCAGTGCTCATGTAACCTGCTAGGGTGGGCTCAAATGCATGTACTTGTCCATCTCCAGTGCCTCACAGTGAAAACCCTTGCAGAAAGCAACTGGAGACCCAGGATCCAGTTGTTAAAAGGACTCACAGCGAAGACTGCTCAGAGTTCACATCCCACAATAAACTGCTACTCAACAGAAATGTAAACAATGAACTTTATTTACTAACTAAACACATCTTATCCTAAGGAACCATAATACATTTAAACAAAACAGTAAGAAACCCAAGAGTCCCAAAGTTCAGGAGGAGCCACCCCTATCTCTATTGCACTCTTTTAAGTCCTTGAGGCTTAAATGCAGAACGTAAGCAATCCTCATCCTCTCTAGCTGCAGAAATCTTCAGGCAGATGCCATGCAGTCCTTTCTTCCTCCTGTGTAGCCAGCACCATGCAATCAGGTCACTGGCCATCCAACTCTCAGTTCCACTGCAGACATCTCCTCTGCAAAGCAGTCCAAAGCAGGGAGAAAACATCTTGCAGTCCACTCCTGCTCAGCTCCTTTCACTGAGTCCCTTAGCCTATGTCCTCTGCAGCTCTCTGTTTGCTCCTCTCCAGGCTTCTTTTCTCAGGCTTCTCCCTGGGCATGTAATTCCAGCTCAACAATAAAACTTGTGGAGCATGCTCAATATGCTCCCACACCCTCTTACCAGAAGGTTCTGGTTTCTGGGCTGCAAAATCTGCCCAGCAACATAACCCAGCCACAAAGGATCCCTGAAAGAGATTGCACTTTTATTGACATGGGTTACACTCACAGACTGAAGATGATCCATGATAGCCTTCAGCAAGCAGGAATTATCTTGCTCTGCAGCTAGTAACAGGGCAACCTCATTAACACTGTGATTTTCTGGGTTACAACTCCTGTTTCATCACTAAAAATACTGCAGGATAAGGCATCAGATGTTTGTAATGCTCACAATGATAGGCTTGCACTATCTCAGCTCTGAACTATCTGGCAACGGTGTGTGTGTTGTAGGGAAAAAAAAGATGCAAAAACCCAGAAGAGGTCATAGGCAATTGGAGGCCCTAGGCAAAGGCCCACTGTAGGACCCCCTAAATGGCCCGCTATAGGCCCCTGTTGCTGCCCTCTCCATGGCCCTAGTCCTGCCTGCAGCCCTAACCCCCCCCCCCAGGACTCCTTGTTTGTTTTGCTGAAACAGACTAACATGACTATCCCTCTGGAACTCATAAATTATTCTTGGTCATGATCATTTTAAATGTCTTTCCATCATGAAGCTTGTAAGTTGATCATCTTTCACTGAACATAAATGAGCTAATGCTGAACTACAGTTAAAATGAACATTTATTTTTTTTAAAAAGTACATTCATTAATTAACAAATAAAAAGTGGTAAAATTAATGCTGGCTGAAAAATAACTAAAATACCACATTTAAAATTTTGGCAGTCAAATCTCACAGATTTTTCATATAGACTTGGATTTATGTGCACTAGAGATTTAATACAAATAATTATAATAAATAAAAGTAAATGAAAAGAAGGTTTCCAGTGTGTAACTATAAATGAAAAACACCAAATTTCAATGAAATTCTCTGAAGTGCTCAAGTTTATAAAACTCTGGCCCCCTCAAAAATATTAAATAGTAAGCAGAAAAAAAAAAAAGCTAAAAAATTACTTACCAAAAGAAAGACATACAACACAGACATCACACATAGCTGTAATGATTGCTTGAATGCAGCACTGTATTTATATGTAGCAGCCTATAGGAACATAAATGGTAACCTCAGCTAACCAAAGCCAAAGGAAAAATTGTCACAAAGGCAAAGGAAAAGGCAAAAGAAAAGATAATAGAGAAAAAGGCAAAATTTCACAAGTGGGATTAAAAATGTCAGAACAAATGGCTACACTGAGGAAATAAAAGATGAGACCACTGGAAAAGTTCCTGTTATTGTGCTGTCTATTGGTGTCAGAAGAGCTTGCTCCTGCTTTTTTAGCATGTCGGTGTGAAGTTGATGGGCAGACAATGGTGAAATCTGCAATTCAGATAAGGCACAGATTCTAATGACAGTTTGTCATGATGAGCCAAGACTGAAAAATGCTAATTCCAGCCCTACTGGTTCTGCTAGATGGGAACAATTTCTACCCCTAAAGCCACCTCTGCAAAAAATATTTCTTGTTTGCTTGTGACAAGAACATAAGAGCACATTGCATCATGAGATGACAACCACCTTCCCACAAGCCTCTGCATCAATTTGCACTGTGGGATACCTACTCATAGTGCATTGCTTTGAGTGTTGACCCAGCAGTGATTCATGGGGATGCAAGAACCCAACACAAGGAGAGTGGTGTGATCATGCTCCTGCAACTTCCAGAATTTGGTGGATGAAAGTTGATTTAAAATAGACTTCCTTGCTTCCTGCCTCCCCTCCCCCCAATTCCTCTCCCAGTCTAGACTGAAGTCTGCTGTGTTGAAAAAGGAAAGTGTCTTGAGCCAAACAGGGGATAAGATATTAATATAACCCTTGTTTACTATCAAATAATAAAGTGCAGTCTGGGGTTGTGTGTCAAGTCATGGTGGTGACATCTGTTGTAACAAGTGTCATTAAAAAAACCTTTGATCAAAGGTACAAAAAAAATGGAAAAACAGTTAAAGCATTTCAAATGCAAAGTATTAAGTAAGCTACATTGGGCACTGGAAGTTAGACAGATATAACAATGGTCATACTGGATCAGACCAACAGCATATCTAGCCTAGTATCCTGTATTTTGATTGTGACTAAAGCCAGGTGCTCTGGGGGAATGGATAGAACAGGTAATCATTAAGTGATCAATCCTGTTGGACATTCCCAGTGTCTTGCAAGTGGAAAATCCTGTTCATCTGGCTACCATCCATTGAGGTACCTATCCTCAATGAACTTATCTGGTTCTTTTTTATTTTGAGCCTGTAGCAGGGTACAGCAGCCACACTAGGCTTGCCCCTGGTTACTTAGGAAAAACAGGAGCCAGCTGGGCAAGCTGGCTAATAAGCTGGAGTGAGGACCAGCTGTGGGGGCTAGGAGGTGAAGAAAAGCTCCCAGGGAGACACTAGAAGGGGTTAATAAAGGGAATGAGGAGGAACAGTCAGCTAAGGGTAGGCTGCCTCCAACTGAGGTCAAGCTTCCCAGATCTGGGCTGAGCTGGTGGTGCTCCTATGAAGCTGTATATATTTGGTGGGTTGTCAACACAATAAGAGGAGCACTGGTCACCTGAAAGCTCAGAGTCTGTGTGTGCTTGGTGAGGACCAAGGGGCATTGAAGCAGGGAAGACAGTGTGACCCTGCTACAGAGCCCCAATGTTCCCTCTAATTATTCATAGACTGTGTGCACAAACAATTTCTTTGTGTGTGCAAAAACATTTCTTTGTGAGCACCAATATTAGCACTATTGAATTTTTTTGTGTGCACTTTACTTTGTTGTGTGCACCAGTTTCATGACTGGTGGGTGTGTGCACATGTGCGCAGCTTAGAGGGAACAGTGCAGAGCCCCACTGTAGTCTTGGCCTTCAGAACATCTTCTGGCAAAGATCTCCACAGATAGACTATGTTGTGTGAGAAATCCTTTTTTGTTTTAAATCTGCTGCTTATTAACATCACTTGTTAATAGCTTTTCTGTTATAAGAGTGAGTAACACTTCCTTATTTACTTTCTCCATACGGGTGATGATTAATTGGAAGGAGTTGTGTGGCACTTTAAGACTAACAGATTTATTTTTCACATGAGCTTTCATGGGAGAAAAATCCCACTTCATCAGATACTTTGAAGATGGGTGAACAAAGAGAAACAGCTGAACTTGAATTAATATGCAAACTAAATTCTGCAACAGCAGGACTGAATTGAGACTATGGATTCTTTTCCCATTACAAAAGGTAATTTGACTTCAGGCTTCCAATGGTTTGAACCTAACAACTGCTCTGATTAGCTGTTACTGTATGACCTGATCCTATGTTTTACACCCCCTTGCCTTTATTTTCATTCCATTCTGTAAGTTCACCCATCTTTGAAGCATCTGATGAAGTGGGATTTTCTCCCATGAAAGCTCATGCAAAAAATAAATCTGTTAGTCTTAAAGTGCTACACGACTCCTTATTTTTTCTTTTTTTTTTTTTGCTGGACTAGACTAACACAGCTATCCCTTTGGAAATTGACATGATTAATTGGCCTATAATAGAGGTCTATAAAATCATCTCTTTTCTAAGCTGGAGTGCCAGCCTTATTAATCTCTCCTCATATGGAAACTTTTCCATTTCCTTAATAACTTTAGTTGCCCTTTTTTGAATGTTTTCCAATTCATTACATCTTTTTGAGATGGGATAACCAGTTGTGCACACAGTATTCAAAATGTGGCATGTCATGAATTTACAAAGACACAGTATATTCTGTTCTATTATCCATCCAGTTCCTAATGATTCCAAACATTGTTACCTTTTTTGACTGCTGCTACACATTGAGTAGACATTTTCAGAGAACTATCCACGATGATTCCACCATCTCTTTCTTGAGAGATAACAGCTCATTTAGACCCCACTGTTTTGTATGCATAGTTAGAATTGTTTTCAATGTGTATTATTTTGCATTTATCCAGATTGGGAAACAAAATGGCAGATGAAAGTCAATCTCCCAGTTTTGACATTCTTTAATAATTCTTTACAGTCTGCTTTGGACTTGCCTATCTTGAACAGTTTTGAACCATTTGCAGATTTTGCAATCTCTCTGCTTATTCCTTTTTCCAGATTGTTTATGAATATGCTGAACACAGTGGTTAAAATATAATTTGATGGTCCCCAGCACTGTCATAATTACTGGGCCCCCTTCCCATATTGTCTGGGCTCCTATAAACAGCTGCCCAGTTCTTCCCCAGTGCAGACACCCCTCCACTTCTTTCAGGGGAGCAGATGAACAGTAGTCTCAAGCCTTTTAAGGAGGACAACTAAACAGGAAGCCTTAGCCCCACAGGCAAGGTGGATAAACAGTAGTCTCTAGCTCTTAAAGGAGGGAAAACAAAATGTCAAGTCTTTAGTCTGACTATAAGAACCGCTCCAGATGACAGGGGGTCCCACCTAGGGAGATGGGACAGGAGGAGGGTGAAATAGGCCTGCCTGTCTTTACTTTATCGCAGCCCAGGCCCTACCACTGACTGAAGATATAGCCACTGGGTCAGCAAGGCTCCAGCCACAATGCACTGACCCTGGCATGAGGCTCAGTCCCCCTGGGCCATTTTCTACTCCACTCCCTGCAGTACCTGCTCAGGCTCCTTGGCAGGTTCCTCCAGGTAGTCACTCAGGGGCAAGGAGCAGAAGCCCTCCATATCATCTGGTGGAGGTAAGTCTGGCTGCTTTGCCTGGTCCACCAAAAAGGGCAGCTTTTCCAGGTTGCAGCTTATAGGGGTGTCTTCTCCTCTGGTGAGTGGTGCTGACTCTGGGCCCTGATGGCTTGGGGGAAGGTTTGGTGTTCCTGGAACAGGCAGCCCCACTGATGCCCTGGCACCATTGGGGTTTGACCCCTCCTCCACAGCAGCAGTTGTGGGGGGCCCCTAGCTAGTCTTCCCAGCATCAGGGCACAGGTCCTGCCCCAGGCTCAAGAGAGGGCCAGAGCAGTACAGCAGGTAGGCAGCAATCCTTCCTCCTTGCAGGTCTGGGCTGAAGTGAGCTCCCAGGCCCTGCTCTTATACTTCCTGTCCGGCTCCTGGGATTCTGGCCTGATGGACAGGTGCCTTCAGTCTGCCTGTCTAGGGGCTGGCTGGTGCTCCCTGTCCATCTCTGGAGGTAGTCTTGCCTCCTCCCTATCGCCCCCATCATGCACGTGTGGGCCTCAGCCCAGGGAGGGATTTGCAACCACTTCTCAGTGCCATACACATCAGTTATCACTCCATAAAACTAAGGTTATTACTCCATAAAAATACTGGCCCCGATCCTGGCCTCACATGCCGCCCTCTCCACCCCTCTGCACCTCCCTGACCCTGCTCCTGGCCTCAGGCTGCGTCTGCTACCCCACTGGCCCTGATCCTGGGCTTACACGCTGCCCCCTCAGCTTGATTCTGGTCTCACACACTACCTTCTGTGCCCCCATATCTTGTCCTCACATGCTGCCCCCTCCACTCCCCCACTCCCATCCTGGCCTCACATGCTGCTTCCTCCACCCACCCCTCCAGGCCCACTTGGGGCCTCACATGCTGCCCCCTGTGCCCCCTAGATGGTACTTGGTCCTGGCATGAATAAAAAGGACTGGACTCAGTGATCTCTCATGGACCCTGGCCGAGCCACTCCTGCCCTGAGCATGCTTGATGGGAAATTTGAAAACTTCCCCAGCTTGGTTGCAGCTCCTGGGCCAGGGGAGGTTGGAACATGTGTTCCACCTGACTTTTCTATTTTTTAGGGCCCTGGAACTCTGGCCCCTGAAATCTGTGGGCCCCAGAACTGCGTTTCAGGGTGTTCCAGTTTACTTTAACCCCTGGCTGACCAGTACTCAACCCAGTAGAGACCCTTGGCAAACACCATTATACATGTCTCTCCATTCTGAAAACTGTTCATTTATTCTTACCCTTTGTTTCCTATTTTTTAACTAGTTATTGATCCATGAAAGGCTCTTCCCTCTTATCCTGACCACTTACTTTGCTTAAAAGCCTTTGGTGAAGGACATATCAAAAGCACTCTGAAAATTCAAGTACAGTACATTCATTCGATTACCTTTGTCCTGTTGTTAAAGTATAATTTGGTGGGTGCTGGAACCCTCCTAAATTTCTGGGCCCCCTTCATGCATGTCTGGAGCCCCTTCACCCATAGCTACTGCCCCCAAAACGCCTACCCCCATCAGACCCCTCTTTCCTCATGTCATCCTCAGCTCCCATCCCCATTCCCTAAGCTCCTTGCCCCTGTGTCCCCACTCCAGCCCTCCTAACCCTGTACCACCAGCTCCCCCATCTTCACTCCACCATCCTGACCCCTTCTTCCCATCCTACCCCCCCTGTGCCCTTCCCCCCGGCTGCCCCACTGTCCCCAACCCTGCCCCCAGTGCCCCCTTACCCAGTGGGACATGGAAGGGGGGCACAGGGACTCTCAGTTGCTGCTGACATGGCTGAAAGGGCAAAGCAGGAGGAGGGAAGCTGCAGTTGTGGTGCCGGCTGGCCAGCAAAATGGGGCACAGTTGTGAGAGTTGGTCCAGGCTGTGTGTGCTGCCCGGGCCTGGCAGGTAGGGGTGGGGCTGCTGCAGGTGCTGGGGAAAGGGGGGAGAGGTGGCTGGGCTTGCTCCCACCCACAGCCTCTTGAGCTGTCCTTGGGGGGAACACACTGAAATGCTGTGGTCCAGTGCATTTGTTTATTTTTAGGAGCCCCGGAACGCCGGCCCCTAAAAATGTTGAGTCCCAGACCACCATTCTGGGATGTTCTGGCTTACTTTAACCCCTGCCTCTGTCCAAGTGCCTGCTGAAACCACCCCCCCCCTCAAGAATTCCAGTTTTGTGAGGTATGATTTTATCTTTCAAAAACCATGTGTACTCTTCTCCAACAAATCACATTCATCTGTGTATCTGATAACTCTCTTTTGTTTAGTACAGTTTCAAGTGATTTGCATGGTACTGAAGTTAGACCTATCAGCCTGTAATTTTCTGGCTGTAGGCCTGCACCTGGTATCATATTAGCTATCCTACAGTCATCTGGTATAGAAGCTGATTTAAATCATAGGGTACATGCAGCAGTTAGTAGTTCTGTATTTCACATTTGAGTACCTTCAGAACTCTTGGGTGGATACTATCTAGTCCTGGTGACTTAGTCTGTTTAATTTATCAATTTGTTCCAAACTTGCCTCCAATGACACCTCAGTCTAGGACAGTTCCAGGAGTTAAGGTGTAATTTGGCAGGCCCTGGAACACTCCTAATTGGGTGGGCCCCACTCCCACATCCCAGCTTCTGCCCCCCAGGGATTAAAGTATAATTTGGGGGGCCCTGGAACCCTCCTAAATTGCGGGCCCCCCATTATGGCAGTGTGGACCCCCTTCTCACTGGTGTAGGACCACCCACCAGCCCAATCTTGCTCCCCTGCTCTCCCATCACCCCCCCAAGCCAGGCTGATCCTGCCGCCCTGTTCTCCTGTCACCCCCCCCACCCCAGTTGGCCCAATTCTGCCATATCCCCAATCATCCCCCCCCACTTAACTGGCTGCCAGAGCAGTGCAGCCTGGCCACCAGCTGCTCCTCCGGCCAGAGGAAGTTCTCACTGAGCATGTGTAGAGGCTCTGTGCATGCTTAGTGAGAGCTTATTTTGAGTGGGAGTTTTAAAATCTCCTGGCTCGGAGCAGCTCTCAGTCAGCCGGAAGACTCTGTCTTCTGGCCCGCTAGGGACTGTGGCTACCGGCCATGTGTAGCTGGCAATATTCCATTCTATTTTTAGGGGGCTCTGGAATGCAGCATTCTGGTGTGTGCCTCTAGTTTTGGGGGGACCTGGAGTGCTGGGTCCCTAAAAATAGGGGGCCCTGGAATGGCATTTTAGGGCATTCCCCCTTACTTTAACCCCTGGACAGTTCCTCAGATTTGTCACCTAAAAAGAATTACTCATTGTTGGAATCTCCCTCACATCCTCAGCTGTGAAGACTGATGCAAAGAACTTATTTAGTTTCTCTGTAATAGCATCATGTACCCAGTAAATACATGGAATAGTTGAAATCCCCCATTATTAGGTTTTTAAATAGCCCTCTGCTGTCCCTGAGCATTTCATAGTCACTGTCACCATCCTGGCTAGGTGGTTCATAGTATATCCTAGTGGCATATTCTTCTTAGTAAAACTTGGAATTACCATCCATAGTGATTCTATGGCACAATTTGGTTCATTTAAGATTTTTATTTATTTGGACGCTGGTTTTTTTCATATATAGTGCCTCTCCTCCACCAATATAACCTCTTTGGCCCTTCAATATATTTTGTACTCTGGTATTACTGTGATGCTTTTTATGTCAATATCCTCATTAAAGATGAGGCATTCAAGTTCGCCCATCTTAGTATTAAACTTCTAGGATTTGTATATAAGCTCTTTAAAAGATTGTCACTTTTAAGTTGTTTGCTATTATGTGATGTAATTGAATGGAAGGGATTTTTTCATTTGACTGTTTCCCATCACATATTACTTATATTTTTATCCTCTTTCATCCTTTCCTTACTGGGATATAGAGGATCTTCATTAAGAGATCTTTCCTAAGGGATGTCTCTGTCCAAACCACATGCTTCTCTGTATCTGTTGGCTTTCCCCCACTCCTTAATTTAAAAAGCTGTGACCTTTTAAATTTTACACGCCATTTTGATTTAGGTGGAGCCTGTATAGGCCTCCCCTTTCCCAAAAGGTTCCTGAGTTCCTAATAAATCTAAACCCCCTTCTCCCTATACCATCATGTCATCCACACATTGAGACCCTGCAGTTCTGCCTGCAGGACTGGCATAAGTGAAGTACTTGAAGGACTCTGGCTTTGTGCATGGAACTGGAAGCATTTCAGAGAATGTTACCATGCATGTCCTGGACTTCAATCTCTCAGCCTAAATTTGGCCTCCAAAACCTCTCACCTATTCTTCCCTATGTCACTGGTACCTACATGTACCTTGACCACCAACTCAGCTCCTCCCCAGCACTACACATAAGTCTGTCTAGATGACTCAAGAGATCTGCTCCTTTTGCAGGTGGCAGGCAAGTTACTATGTGGCTATCCCAGTTATCACAAACCCAGCTATCCGTGTTTCTGATGATCAAGTCCCCCATTACAATTAACTGTCTCTTCCTAATAACTGGAATTTCCTCCCTGGAGAGGTATCATCAGTGTGAGAGGATACAGGATGAGGACAACATCAGGAATGAAGGTTCCAGCTCCAGGACCATTTCTTTCCACTTCAATTTGATGTTCTCATTCCCTGAGACTTTCATTCTCCTCAACAGTACAGAGGCTATCATGTCAGGGGTGGTACCACGCTACTGTTTCCTGGAAAGTCTCATCTATATACTTCTCTATGACCCTTAGCTTCTGTAGTTCAGCCACGTTGGTCTCCAAAGTCTGTATGTTATTTTGCATGTTTCTTGGAAGGCCAGGAGCGCCTTGTACCAACATACACACATACAGGGTGGGTGAGGTAATATCTTTTATTAGAGCAACTTCTTCACAAATTTCTTTCTCTCAAACAGAAGTTGCCCAATAAAGGATATCACCTCACCTGTATTCTCTGTCAAGTATTAAGTAAAGCTTTCATTTTAAGAACAGCCATTATTCCTTTTCCTCTTCGCTCTAGAGACTTTTTTACAGGAAAGATGCCCATTTGATAGTCTTGTTGGTGTTGTAGAAGATCGTATTGTTTTTTTCCTGAGGAAAAGAGATGTTACTGAGATGGTGTGGAGCTGTTGTTGTTAAAGTCAGAGCAAGTTTCCTTGAAGACAAGACAAACACCCACAAAAGAACAAAAGATAGAAAATCGATTCCTCCAAGTACTTCACTCACTTCTAGATTATTAATGTATTTATCAATAAATAAAATCTTGGAGTGATACTACTATTAAAAATGTGTGAGGATGAACTGTATTTAAAATGAGGCCCTAAGGCAACTCTAAGAAGAAAAAAAAGGAAAGCGTTTATCCAACACTTGGAATTCTTCATATTGTTACATGAAGAAAAACCATTTACCAGCTGAAAAGGATTTACATTAATAATTTATGAAGTAATTGGAAATAAAAGCGCAACATTGATAGGTTTCCTTTATCTGGATTTCCGCTTCTCTGACTTTGGCCTTCCCATTACCAATCAGGCCCTGGCCTCACTGTAATTAAAATGCATCTGGGCAACTACTGCTTCACCAAGTGAGGCAGCTGCTTCCAATTTTAAACTCATTTCTTTTTCTTTTTAGAGGCGCCACTTGCTCAGTCAATTACACCAGCTGTGGCTTTTCTGAAGTCACCAAAAAGTCTTTGCTCCTACAGCATCAAATCTACTTTCTTTTCATTAGGTTAGTCATACAAATTAGTGGACAAGCGTGACTGTTGTTTCACCTGTATTCTGTTCCTATTAAGGTCTAGATTCTCTGCATTTTCTTGTGTTATTTCAGTGCATCTCTGAAAAGAAATACTCTTCTCCACTTAAGTTTTCTCTGTTATTGAATCCAGCAATCCTGTCAATAATTTTAAAAAATATCATGCAGATATATGGATGCCACTCTTTGAAAAGCTTAATGTATCTCTAGAATTTTGGCTCACTAAGCTTGTAGTGAGGACTTCAAGACTAGGTCCAAATCTGTAACAGAATCAGATTTGATCTACAATGTTGGGTTAGGATATTGCCATGCCTGTGACCATAGGTGTTGGTGGCACAGGGTACAAGTAGCAAGAGCTCAGGTCTGGCTGGGGACCTGGGACTGGGTCTCCAGCAGCAACTGAATCTGGCCCTAATCCCAGCTGGGGCACAGGGCCAGGCCACAGCAGGATCTGGCCCCACCCCCAACCCTGACCCCCAGCTGCAGACTTCGGGCTGGGCCGCTATTCAGTGGTGGCAGGATCTGGTCCCAGCCCCAACCCAAGCCAGGGACCTGGGGCCAGGCCATAGGCAATGGCAGGATCCAGCCCTGATCCTGACCCTGATGCTGGCCAGGAACCTGGGGCTGTGCCATAACTATGGCTGGGGACCTGGGTTGTTGGTGGTGGGAGCCTGATCCAGCTCCCGCCTCTAGCCAGGGAGCTGGGTCTGGATTGGGTCCTGGGGCCAGATCTGGGCCAGGGGTGGGGTGGCCCAGCCCCAAGTGTGGGCCCAGGTCCCCCACATTTTGGGGGGCAGTGACACGTCTGATTGTGACTAATCTCTTTTATGCTTGAGCTTGAGTGATGAATATTCTCAATAGATGCACTTGTAACCCACTTGTGACCATATATATTCAGACTCTATTTTTATCAGTGTACTTAGAGCTTTGGACATTCAGCAACAAAAGCATCATCTCCTAACACTTGAGCTAAAGAAGTAACTTTGCCTGCAGTGAGCAAATAGCAAGGGAGGATCAGGTTATTACATACCATCCCGCAGCCAGACAGTACCAGTGCTAGTATTTAATTCAGTGAGATCTTTCCCTCCAGTGCTGTGGATACCTGGGCTCCATATAACCCAAAACATCTTAAAAGGAGCAAAAGGGGAGAGAGACAGCATGAAATCTGCACATTTCAACTCACTAGTTCAATATTGTCCTTGTACATCTGTACATATTTTCAGTCACAGGCAGAGACTGGCAAAATGGCAGTCCTCCTTTCTTCCCCCACCTTCAATGAATGTTTTGCTTATCTTCTTTTCCTTTGTTTGCCCATGATCTTGTAAAAGCAAAAAAATAAATGACTACAGAAAACAGAAGGGGTGCCCAACGACTGTGAACACAGCTTTGGCTGCTTTGTAACGAAACAAGAGTAAACTCTGTACATCCAGATATCAACCTGGTGCAAAGATGACTGATGCTGAGATACTATCATTTTCCACAATTCTGTTATCTCAGATGATTTCCCTATCTGAACTAAAAATTATTTTCATATCTCAGTAGATGCCTCAAACCATGATGTATATTTTCCAGAGTCTTATCAGAAAATACTAAGGCCCTTATTTTCTTTTTCTACATTTAAAGAGAGATTCTGTACAACACAAGCACATGAAAACATCTCTACACTTTATTACCTATATATATCTCTATCTGAAACACAGACCTATTTACATAAGGGTGTTCATAAGTGAGAGAGAGAGAGAGATCCAAGCAATATTAATTTTTAAAGAGGTTAATGGTAAACATGTTCCATGTTGTGGTCTAGGCCTAAGGGTTACCATGCAAGGCTTTATGGCTTAATTATGTCCTATATACATATTTTAGAGTGAATGTCAGTGTAAGGGTGTTTACTCTGTGCAAGGGCAAGCCACTGGTCAATATTTTTTATGTATCCACCACAGAGCATGCAAGTCTGTTACAGACACCATCTTCAGAGTCAGTCTCTTTAACTCAAGCAGTAGAGACTTGTATTTTTATTTTTGGAGGTTCCCTAATTCAAACCCTGGTGTTGGCCAAAATGGACAGGAGAAACGTGTGTGTGTGTGTGTGTGTGTGTGTGTTGGGTGAGATGAGTCACTTTGAATTCAGGAACAAAATTTTATACATAGATTTAATGTGCCAAATTTTCAAAGGAGTCTCAGGGCCTGCTCTCCATTTTGCACATGCAGCTTCATGCACATTTCATTTAAGTGCTAACAGCTGTGTGTTAGTGTTGTTGTTTGTACAGGTGTTTGTGTTCAAATGGGAAATTTTAGCTCCTTTATAGCCACAGAGGTTCCTCCAGGCAGTAGAACCAAGGTGATTCTATTGCCTAAGTGAGGGCTGGATTTGCGAAGAGGATATCCCTGGGGATGTGTAATCTCATCACAGCGTAAAGCCAAGTTTTGCAGGGATTCCTTGCATAGCAGTGGGCAGCGTGGGGGAATGGAGGAGCCAGAAAATCTGTCACGGTGTGGGTCCTCTGATCTTCTCACCAGCAGGTGGATGAGCATTAGGGGCTCATTCAGCCATGATACAGGTTGCATAAAATGGCTCTGCATTCACTCCATGACGGGGACAGGGTGACGAGAGGAGATTTTATTCCATCTTTCTACTCTAGAGAATTGGGAGTGTGTTTGGTTCAAAAGGTTGCATGCCTGAGCCTGAAGGAGGGCCCTAGGCTGCAGCCCCTAAGCACCTGCTGATCTGGCCCTGCGGGTGCTGGTACTGGGGGGAAGCAGCAGGGCCCTGGGGCCAGCGGTCATGTCCACAGTGTTCCTGCGCTAGCCCCAGGCCAGCTGTTCTGCCCCCAGGGGGCAGTGCTGGCCAGAGCATGGGATGGCCTCTGGCGTGACTCCAGGGCCGCAGTGGCTCAGGTTGATGCAGCAGCCTGACATTGCACCAGCTCCCCCTGGCCCGAGAGCACAGCGGTTACTCGCTGTCCAGCCCCGTCTTTGGAGGCAGACTAGATGGTCTAGGGACAGGAGCACTGTGGCTGGCTGCAACCTCTGGCCCCAGGACTATGGTCTAAATGCGGGCAGCCTAGGGCCCCTTAATCCAGCCTTGGATATGTGCCATTAACAACAATGGATGAGGAGGTGAATGTTTAAACAGGGAAAATTACTTTTTGTAGCGAGCTAGCCACCCCTAGGCCCTATTCAGAGCCAGTCTGATAGGCTGTCTACACTAGGAAAAGTTAGTTCAAATATGAACTAAGTTTGAGTTTAGTTTGAGTTAAATTCAAACTTATTAGTTCAAATAATCAAAGTGAACTAATTCAACTTAACATTAAGTTGAATAAGTCCACTTGGTTAATTCAAACTAACTGCCCTTAACTAGAGTTTATTAAGTTTGAACTAAGGGTTAATCCTAGTCTACACTGTTCTTAGTTTGAACTAAGGAGCAAACTAAGGGTTTAGTTTGAACTAACAGGCATTACTAATTTGAACTAAGCTTTCATTAGTTCCAGTTAAAGAATTCAAACTAATGAAAGCCTAGTGTAGCCAGGTACTAAGTTAGTTCAGATTAAGCGTCTTTAATTTGAACTAATTTACAAGTGTAGACATACTCATAGAGTCCAGTTTGCATATGAATTCCAAATATCATACTAGGTCTGAATAGGGCCTGGAAGTGGCTATCTCACTACAAGAAAAAACTTTTCCTCCTTAAAGATTCTTACCTTCTCACCAGTTGTTAATGGGCCACATCTGCACTGGCTGAATTAAAAGAACTTGTTTGTTTTGCTGAAAAAGACTGGTAAGGCTACCCCCTGGAACTGTTTAGACTATCATGTTAACCCTCCAGATAATAATGCAACTCACCCTTCTGTGCATGTGTAAATATATACCTACCATGCTGCAGTTTTCACTTCATGCACCTGATGAAGTGGGTTCTAACCCACAAAACCTTATGCCTCAAATAAATTTGTTAGTCTTTAAAAATGCCATAAGACTCTGTTTTATTGAAGAAACAGTTTCTCCTTCAGTTCTAATTCCTCTGCAGCTCTCAAGGATGCCATTAAAAGTTAGAATAGAGTAAGGATGTTTGATGTTTTTTCCTGGGTCACCATTCAAGCCTTAGTAGGTTACCAATTTTCAAATATTTTCTTTTAACCTTTTATTCACTGGGGGAGCAATTTTGACCATAAAGTCCTGTTATTTCAAGAATGTATATGGTTATATTTGCTTTAATGATTGTTAACAACAGGAAACCAATAAATCAGTTAAATATGCTAGATACAGGGCTATCAAATTCATTTGCTATGCCAGGCCAGATTTGACTTGCATGTACTTCAGGTGGGTTGTACATACCATAAGTTAAAATACTACAGCTCTCTCACAGCATCACGCAGTGCTGTGCATGCAAAACTGTGCTCCGTGATACCACTCTTTCGATCTCTTTCTCAGGGAGAGAGTGTGGTCTCACGTAGCACAGTCTTGCATACTCAGCACTCCATGATGTCACGAGAGTCGATGCTCTTGTAGCATTGCAGAGCACTGAATATGCAAGACCACTTTCTTGCTCTTCCTCTCTGTTAGGGAAAGAGCGTGGTCCCGCCAATTGCAGTCACGGGCTGCACAGAAGGCATTTGCAGGCTGCATTTGGCTCACAGGCCACATATTTGACACCCCTGTGCTAGAATATGATCCAACACCCCAGAAAAAGACAGTTACTCTATCCCCGAAAAACAGAAAAAAGGAAAACCTCATCTAAAAAGAGGAAAACCTAAAAAAATGAGGAAACTAAAATAGTGTAACCCATATGCCTAAAACTAGCTGTCTCTTTAAGAGACCTATTCAGGGTAGGTTACTGTTGCTGGGCAAATTTAGCTGCTCAGCCACCAGATCCTTCTGGAAACAGGGAGTGGTAGCATTTTCAGCATGCTCCGCAAGTGAGTGTTGTTGCTGTGGTGAGATGCCTGAGAGCAGGAACTAAAGAGAGCTGTAAAGTCCATGTGCTCAGTGCTTGAGTGAGAGGAGCTGAGCCAAGAGTGGACTGCAAGATGTTTTTTCCCTGCTTTTTGTGGAATAATTTGCAGGGGAGTTTCTTTTGTGGGACTGAGATCTGGGTGGCCAGTAAACAGACTGCATGGTGCTGGTTGCAGGGGAAGAGGGACTGCATGGATTCCTGTTGAATATTCCTGTAGCCAGAGAAGAAGAGGATTGCTGCTACTTTCCACTTAAGCCTCAAGGATTTGCAAAGAGCTTGCAAATGAGAGAATGGTGACTCCACCTGAACTTTGGGGCTTTTGGGTTTCTTTCCGTGGGGACTGTTCTGTTGAAATTCATTTTGGCTTGTAGGATAAGATTTTCATGTTAGTAGTTAATAAAGTTTATTTTTCTGTTTATTCTAAGTAGTATTTTCATGTGGGATGGAAACTCTGGGCAGTCTTTGCTGTAAGTCCTATACAGACTGGATCCAGGGTCTCTAGCTGCTTTCTCAAGGGTATATCTCTGTTAGGTACTGGAGAGGGGCAAGTGAATGAATTCCAGCCTATCCCAAGATTACAATAGCACCCAGTTATTACAACTAGTTATTACTCCTATTATAGAAGAACCACACAGACTTCAACCTCTGCACCAAGCACTCTCTATGACATTTCTCAGGGCATTGACCACTGTGTTACTTTATTACTCTCTGCCTTTAGCATGAGGGAGACTTTGCCTGTGTCTGACTGGGTGCCAGCCCTCTAACATCATCAGCTTTTCAGCCACTCCTTCACTCTCCTCTGGGTTATGCCAGCCCTATCTTCACCTTGCAGGTTAATAATAGGTGTACCCCAGGCCTGGAGTCCTTTTCTTCCCCATCCTTGACAGTGGGTACTGACAGAAATCCCAGATCTGCCACGCTCAAAGGCATAGCATATCCCATTTTGCTAGTTTTACCTTAACCCATACAGCACTTGTGAACACTTATGATAAATAAAAAGTAGATCTGTTAAAGGAAAATTAAGGAGTTAACTAGAAAAAAGAGGAATTGACAGAAAAAAGGTGTTCCAATACAAAGCAAAATCATCAAATGCAAACCTAGATCTATGCTTGCTAGTAGTTAACTTTATTAATCAATAAAGTAGGTTCCCTGCCCAGAGTTCAGGCTGCAGCAGAGCTGGCTGATTTCACAAGTACCAGGATCCAAACATCCATGAAAACACCCATGTTCCGTAAATGTTTTTCCTCAGTGAATAGATGCTGAGTGCTTCTCCCTTGTGTGTGTTTTTAATGAAAACAGTCTTATTTCTAGTCACAGGGTGAGTCTGTGTCTTCTCATAGGGTTCTTTGAAGTGTTTTTGATAATTTGCAGTTGCCTTTGATAGTTTCCAACTGAAAGTGTTAGGATTGTTTAAGGGTAAACAGTTAAACCTGGCATTACATCAAGGGCTAAACAGTAGAGGGTGACAGCTCTCCAGTGCCTGAATGGGGCCTCACTGAGCTACATTATCCCTTGGTAACTGACTAATTTTTACTCCAAGTGCAGAAATATAAATAATTTTTTCCTTAAATATTACGCATAGATGCATCTTGCACTGATTATACATCTTGATGAGTCACAAACTTTCTGTATAAACCTTCTATTTTTCTGTTTATGGATAATCCTGTAAGATGTGTTTGATGTAGTGAGTTTGTCAAGTCTGACACGAGAGTACTTTGCAAAGGACAGGGGATACTTTGCTATGTAGTCTGTAAATCACACTGTCCAAACAGAACAAAGAGAGTCTCTGCCCTCAAAGAGCTTCTAATTTAAGTATATGATGAAGAACAAGTGGATACAAAAAATAGATGGCAGCGACAACAAAATAATGATGATTTGCATGATTAAAAGTGGTCATTGCCTACCAACTATTTCCTTTAAGTGAGCCACTCTCCATGACTAGGTGGAATCTGGACACAGATGAAGAACTGCTGATTAAATCTGAAGCATCTGCCTTTTCTATCACATCCCTTATTACTGAGTCCAGAATTTAAACTCAGTACTATTGGATGCTCAGATAGTCATGATGTCCAAAATGCTCACTTCCATCTCCAGCTGGCTTAAAAATTGCACTTTGTGTTATTAAACACAGAGCTAACCATATATGTCCACCTATTTGTAGGCCTGGTTATTGCTACTTGTTATATCTGTAACCCTTCTGCCAGGGTGCGCTGGCAGAACAAGGGCTGGGTTCTATATCTAGGAGTTTCCAAGTAATGTTACAGCACCAGCTGGCTCAAGGCCCCACCCAGTCGTCTGGGAAATCATGCACTATTCCCTGGGTCCCCCCAGAGGGGTAATGCTTCCCCACTTGCAAGCATGAGTCTGACTGTGGTATACAGAACTTTTAATAGTAGTAAAACAATGTAAAAACCCAATAGCAGAAAGCAGCACTGATCTGGAGAATCAGTGCAGAACAAGGTTCCCCACATAATCCCACATAGCATAACAGAACATACAGACTCAGTAGCAAAACCAGCATTGAGCTGGGGAATCAGTGCAGAGCAAGGCTCCCAACAAACCCCAGGGTATGTAGGGAATGTCTTTCACGTGAGCTGTCTGCTGGTGCTACCCATTGGTCACTGGCTCCCATCAGCTGCTGGCTCCGCCCACTGTCTGTCGGCTCTGCCCGCTGGTCACTCATGCTCTGCTCTCACCATCCGCCGGCTCCACCTGCTGGTCACTCAAGCTCTGCTCTCACCATCCAGTGGCTCCTCACTCAGTGATTTCAGCTCAGAGAGAGGGTTTGCCTCTCTCAGTGATTTCAGCTCCTAAACCTTACATAACTGCAAACAGCTTTCCCCATTAAAATAACACAAGAAGGGCTTCACAGGAAGCCTGGCCAAATCCATCCTTTGACAGTGGGGCAATGGGGTGAGGAATAGCCTCAGGCGTAGCTCTAAACTGAGTTGATGCTAAACCCCACTCCTGTTTTAACTTCACCGGGTTGGAATGAGGGGGTGGCCCCTCTTCTAATATTCTTTTTGCTAATGGTAGCTTTTATCCTTTAACCCACCTAAACAGAGTTATAACAAGCAAGAGAGTAGCATATTACAAAAGACAGTATTTCATGTTTCTCTTCAGTAGAATTACAGATATTGACAGATTTGTGATCAAATAAACTCAAATGCCTTTACCCATATTGCCCTGTACCCATCGTTAGAGCCCTGCAAATCCGCAGATATCCACCTTATATCCGCATCCGCGGATACAACACGGATATCTGCAGACCATTTCTTGCGGATGCAGATCGGATACAGATCCACATATTTTTATCTGCACAGAGCTAGCGTGCTGCAAATATGCATATATCCACATCTGCGGATACAACATGGATATCGGTGGACGATTTCATGAGGATGCAGAGTGGATATGGATCAACTTATTTGTATCCATGCAGGGCTCTACCCATAGTGAGGCTATTAGCATAGGGTCTTTGTGCTCTTGCAAATAGAAAACCCATGCCGATCAGTTGCCCTAAGCCTGCCTTACATATCTAAGAATTAGGTCACATGTTCTGAAAAAGCTTCAATTGGTACAAGATGCAACAACCCACCTGCTTAGCAACACAGCCAATCTGAACACATCATCTTAGTGACCCATTACCTGCATCAGCTCTCCACAGAATGCCAAGTCCGGTCCAATCCTACCCTTATATTTCAAGTTTTCCAAGCAATTGGCTCTGCTACCTCAGAGCTGCCCTCAATGACCTTGCAAAACAACTTCTGTAGTGATCTTGAGGGCTCATTAAAGACCATACTACTGAATGAATGAGGAATAAAACTTTAATCATACAGACCTGTATCCACATATGTAGCTGGGAGCAGCCCTGTTAGATCTCCTGTAGGGCATACCTCCCAATTCACACAACACTGGCCCATGCTAGGGAGGGTCTCTAAATTCACAGCCTTCTACAAGCATCTCAGTCTACAGCTTTTTCCATCAGCACAAAGAGAGTGTCAGTCAGTAAGGGGAGGCTTGTGAATGCAAGAGACCGAAATTTCAGAGAAGCTGAACCTATGGTAGGATTCACTCTTGCAAGAGATAATAACAGTGTTTCCCAACCAGTGTGCAATGGCACACAGGTGTGCCACCAGGTCTGAGCAGGTGTGCCACAAAATTTTTTTGAGAAACTACTTAAAGAGCTCTGGATTGGCTCATTGGCTCATGAATATTCATAAGTTCATTTGGAAACTATACGGTGGTGTGCCTCACCACTGGATAATAATGATCACCGCTACTGGAATTAAAGGCAAAAGTCATTTCTCCCACTTGGCTTTCCTGTCATAAATTCTTCTCACAAATGTAACTCATCCATGCATACATATAAAGAAACGTATAACCTCCACTCCCCGTTGTAAGGCTCTTAAGCAATGTCTCCCATAAGCTGGGAAGGGAGAGAAATTGTTATTTCTCTTTCGAGTTTTTAAAACTTGGGAGCTTCTCAGACTGCGAAGAAGGTGACAAAAGTAAAATGGAGTGAGCGGTTCTGAAGATATCCAGCAGTTGCTGGCTTTCAGCACTCCCAGCAATGAAAAACATTCTATCCTGTGTTGTTTTAAGTGGTGAGAGAGTATGGGGCAGTGTTTGTTAGGAAATCCACATTACTGCTCATTCATTTTTCATTTCTCTCCTTCCTCAGTGGCAGAGGGGCTACTGACTGGGGATTATGGAAACAACACTGCTTCTTTGGACTTCTGCTGGGCTTCCCAGTCAGGGATCTCAAACATCAATGAAGTAACCCCATCATACTTCTGAGTTCACCATTATCTCCCTTTTGCAGATGGGGAAACTGAAGCAAAGTAGCAGACAGAGCCAGGCAGGTACCCTGAAGTCAACTACTACAGGAGAAGCCCAAGAAAGAAAACAACAGAATGCCACTGGTTATCACATACAACCCCAAGTCAGACGTCTACAGAACATCATCAAGAATCTACATCCTGTTCTACAAGGTGATCGCTGACTCTCTCAAGCCTTGGGAAACAGACCTCTCCTCACTTACAGACAGCCCCCTAACCTTAAACAGATACTCATTAGCAACTACAGACCTAACAACAGAACCATTAAAGCAGACACATATCCCTGCAACAAACCATGCTGCTAACTTTGCCCACATATTCGCACAAAAGGCACTATTACAGGACCTAATAAAACCAGCTACTCCATCAAAGGTTCATTCACCTGCTCATCCACCAATGTGGTTTATGCCATCATGTACTGGAAATGTCCTCTGTCTTATATATTGGACAAACAGGACAGTCTCTGTGCGAAAGAATAAATGAGCACAAAGCTGCCATCAGAAATCTCAACATTCTAAAACCAGTGGGTCAGCATTTCGATCTTCCTGATCACTCCATTAACGATTTACTAATTTCTGTGCTCAGACAGATGGATACCAGATCAAGGCTTCAAAGAGAAGCTAGGGAGCTTGAATTTATTTGCAAATTTGACTGTATTGCTTCAGGACTTATAGGGGCATTGGACTTTTTTCTACTTACAACAGGTGATTTGCCCTCATCTTCCTCTGTATGCTGTTTCCCAGTGTTTGAATCTTAAAAACTGCTTTGATTTGCTGTTATAGTGTGATCCCATGACTTACACTTTCTTGCATTTATTTCCTCCCATTCTGTAAGTTCCCTCATCTTCAAAGTGTCTGATGAAGTGGGATTTTCTCCCACAGAGGCTCATTCAATAAATAAATGTGTTAGTCTTTAAATGCCACAGGACTCCTTGTTTATTTTGCTGAACTAGACTAACACGGCTGCCTCTTTGGAATGAAGCAAAGTAATAAAGTGACTCATCCAAGGGTACCTGACAAATCTGCAGTACAGCAGAAATAGAGCCCAGGTATCTGGATGTCTAGTCATCAGACCTAATCACTAGCAGACATTCCTTCTGCCTGCATATCCAGTCTGAATCAGCCATTTCTAAATGGTTCATCTGTTTATTGGATAACAAAGTCTTTTTGTGTGCTAGAGAATTTGACTTGCCAACTTACACAAAACAATACTCCTTTAGATGGTACTGTAAACGAAACTAATTTTTAAGCAGTCTGAATGATTTGAAAGCCATGAGAAATGGTTATGAGCATTGACACAGGATTGTTCTCATGCTAAAACTGGAGGGATGAAATCAGGGTGCTGTGGACAGGGTATTTTTAAATTCATACGTCTTGGACCAAGATACTTGGTGATGGGAGGATTAATAATACCTTAAACAGCTAATGAGAGAAATTACATGCATTAATAGACTTGGGTAAAAAAGCAAGTTTTTAGATGAAAATACTAATGCATTTTAAAATGTTTGTTTCCATCCATATGTATTGGAACTGATGCCTAAAAGGATCACAAACTGTTACAGAGACTAGGATTTTTTCCTCTCTCTCACTAAAGGCAATGGAAATTCTGCTTAATGTATTATGCACAAATATGGACATGAAGTCAAGAAGCTGCACTGCTACCAACTCTTACAGATACAAACAAGCATGCATAGACAGGCCAAAGCAACACTCAGTGATGTTTTGACTGTATTGTAACAGGTTCCTATGATAAGAAGTGAATGGTGCCCAACCAATTAGTCAATCAAGCCAAGGAAGGTTTCCACTTGGTGATTTTGAATGATTGCAGCTGAAATGCATTATCACAGCACTAAATTATTCTGTTTCTCTAAAAACCTACGAGGACTTGCCACTGTCAGGAAGGAAACCGTACCTTCTGAGTACATGTCTAGACTAGTTTACTGCTTTTCACTGTGATGACTTTTCATCATATCAAAGCCAGTGTGAGCTTTTTGACTTGCTGACCAAGGCAGTCTCTGTGTAGTCTTCAAAGACAAAGGAATTTGCCAGAAACTGAGTCAATTTAGACTGCCTGCCAGGAATTTGCTGCGTGCCACAGGATATAGTTTTGAGTCACATTCTAAAAACAGCCTTGATACAGAAGCACTTAAAGAGAAAATGTCTGCAACTCCTAGCCAGTCTAAACCCAGTGCTTGCTACCCTTTTCTTTAAGGAGGAATGCTCTCAGATTTCAAAGCATTCAATGTACTTCCTACACACATTGCTGTTTCATTAAGCACAATGTCACAGTTATTAGGAAGTGTTGTAGTGCACTACATGTTGTGCACTACATGTGCACTTCATGAATGTGTCATTAAGTGTATCTTGCATCGTGAATCTTGCAAGATGCATTGCAGCGGGTTTTAAAAGAAACTAAGTTCCAAAGGGAGAGCAGTGTTAGTCTAGTCCAGCAAAACAGACAAAGAGTTCTGTGGCACTTTTAAAGACTAACACATTTATATAAATAAATAAATAAATAAATGTGTTAGTCTTTAAGCGTATGTCTACACTGGAGGCTTAAGTTGATTTAAGCAACTCCATGGCAATAGTTGGAGTTCATTAAGTCTACTTGAGCACTTACTTAAGTCGACTTAATAACTCTTATCCTTAAAGTTGACTTAACAAAATGTGGCCATTAAAGTTGACTTAATGAAGTTCACTTTAAATGGGTCCCCTGGCTTAAGACAACTTTAACAAAGGGGAACTCTGTATGTTGGCTTAAGAGTGTAAACATAGCCTAAAAGTGCCACCAGATTCCCTGTTTGTTTAAAAAGAAACTAAAGGCTGACTGGATGTTTAGAGGCTCTTTGTGATGATATCTACATGTCACATTACAATTGGACAGACATTTATGTTGAAAACAATAGAAATGAATTCCCTAGGAAATAAGTTATTTTGTCTGACTCACCACCAGGTGTCACCACTTCTTCATTTTTAAGAAGCTGTTGAGTTTCGCTATACTTGGGAGGGAGAAAAAAAATCTTGGTGAAGGTAGGAGGACAGCGCACTATCCACATCCCTGGTACATCTCTGATAAATAGAAACCCTCTTGATTAAATGCAGCTTGGTAGACGGCATAGTCAGAGAAAGCTGAGGAAGCACTCCCCATCAATTCTATGGATTCTTGCCATCTCAGATGATACTGAAAAACTAAAAACTTCATGAGTCTGTTATAAAGTTGTAGTATGGCAGGCACACTAAGGAGTTCTGCTTATATCAGCTTCCTTTATTATATATGAAATAAGACCAACTATGAACAGGGTTACAGCTATGCCAAGTCAAAGGATTGCTTTTTATGCTTATAAATAGCTGAGGCTTAGTTTTTAAATGCCTTTTAGAGTAGCTGACTTTGTTAAATTAAATAAATTTTAGTGCTGATAATCCCCATCATTTAGGTAGTCTCGGGTTGATTTTTTATTTAAACATAAAACAGGTACAAGTTTTCCCTACACTGCCTGATCCCTGACCTAATGGAACCACCTCCAAGGATGGGAGTGCAGTTCAAGTTCCAGGGACCATTCATTTCAATGGTCTCTTTACTGACACTTTGAAACAGGATGACAGTGAGTGCCAGGGATGTGGTTTTAAGAGGTGAACTGGCCTGAGATCTCCAACTCGTTTCATGCTGATCACCAGAGGGCTACTAGAGAGGAACATTTCTGGTCACTAATAATGGGGGCAGATATGAGCCAAAAAGAAAGAGAAGTAAGATGCTGCAGAGTGCAGCTTCTTTCCTGAGCTTTTCTAACACCCCTTATAGTAATTAAAAAACCAAAACAAAACACTAATACAAAATATGTGGCCTTGTCAAGAAGGTACAAGCATGCAGTGTATGGGCAAACTCTTCCCTTTCATTTCACTTCACCTCCTGTGCAAAGCTGGGGCTTTTCAAGGGTGGAGCAAGGCATCAAAAATAAAGAGAGAACTGCAGTGGCAGGATGGCTACTTTTGGGCAGTTTGAAGGAGCTTGGCAGCAAGAAGGGATTAAATTGGCAGCCCAGCAAGGGAAATGGTTTTGCTCTGATCTCCTAGTGGAGCACACAGTTATTGGATGATTTAAAGCTTATTCTCTGAGCCAGAGGAAAAACCCAACCGTTCCTGGCAGCAGCCAACTGACCTCCTAAATAGTTTAACCAGGTACCAGCTCATCTTTCCATTTTAGGTCTTCTCAACCAGAACTCCTTAAGGGTTCAGGGTGTCTATACCTGAGCCCCCTCTATTCTATCTTAGAGCTGTAGGGCTATCTCAGTTCTCATCAAGGTAGGCATTTTTTCCTAATAATCACTTTCCTTTTCAGGTCATTGCAAGCTTTCTGAGGCTCCAAAGGCAGGCTCACAAGTACCTTTCCTCCTATAGAACAGACATAAAGTGTACTTTTATTGCAATGTTCCTGAATTTCCATCTTCACGTTCTATAAGTCTGAAATTTGAGAATCAGGGTTTGTATAAGAGTTAAAGCCTATGGTTTCCTCTATTATACGTGCTAAAGCCATGTTACCGGGGTGGTCCTGGCTCAGTGACTCCAAACAAAGATGATAAAGATGATTTCTTTTTAAGTTCAGAACCTAACCAATTCAATTCACATCACAAATATGTAATTAAACTGCTGTAAAATTATTAGTGATTACTGCTCCAGAGAATTGAGGCAGCAGAGAGAAACACTTCATTAAGACTCAAACTTGGAAGTTTGTTTCAAAGGACACCATCAACTCTTAAAACTAAAAACCTTCAGACTATTGATCCTACTATAATAAATACATTATAAAAAATTTTTAATTCCAGTTTATTTGTGCATTTGATAGTACTTTGTGTCTAGTATATTTCACTGCTGTACAGTCAATTTCCTCTATTGTTTGTGAGGGCCTTTCACGCAGCAACACTGGAGATTGTTTTTAAGATGGAAAATGTGATTGTAAGACCACAAAAATATAACAAGGGAATTCAGCAACAATTTTTGGACTTGAAAATGATTTTAACTCATTTTTTAAAAAATGGACTTAATCTACTTCCATAACAGATGATTACAGGATGGGTAAAAGACTTCATAAATGATCCTGGCAATTACAGGTTTGTAATGCCTTTGGGGTCTTAAAGAGTGTGGTTCCTTGAAATCTTTGCCCTGTGAGGGAGGGACTGATTGGTCTGGAAGGAGGGTGTGGAGCTGAGCGGAAGGGGCTGGAGCCAGAGGCCCATGGGAGAAGAGCCAGAGAGAAGCAGGACTGAGAGGGAGAGACCCTGCCTGAAGCCAGGGAGGACAGAGTGGCTGACCTGGGACGCCCAAGACAGTACCCACAGGAGGACACTGCTGGGGAGAGTCGTCCAAGGACAGGGCTGGACGCATGTGACTGGCCACTCGGAGCTGTGGGGCCGTGAATACAGGGCCTGGGACTTGGCCTGGGATTAAGGGGAGGCTTTAGTTAGTTAAGTGGGGAGGGTGTTGTTCTGTGGTGGCAGAGAGCAGCAGAAGAGGCATCAGCAGGTTTTTGCTGTGAAAGTTGCTGGCACTGAAGATGACCAGGAGCTGCTGGACTGAACACTGGACTGGAGCTGTGCTGAGATTCCTGAACTCAGGGTGCGGACACAGAGCTCACGGTCTGCCTCCAGCCTGCTGCACTGCTGAGCCTGCAGGGCCCTGTGTTGGCTGTTACTCTGTGTTACTGCTGCCCCATCTCCCCTGTCGGTTTCTCCTTAGCCCCTCTGTAAATAAACCTTCCCTGTTCCCATAGTCCCTGTGCTATCCCAGTGTGTGTGGTCATTCTGGGGGGGTTTGGAACAGGTGCTCCTGGCATGAAGTAGCTCTCCTTGCTGCGTCCCTGCGCACACCCTTCCTTGGCCAGAGCTGCCTGCAGGGCAGACTCTATCTTGGCCACAGGGGTGTTACAGGGTGTTAAGGATAATGCCAGTATGAGGCAAATTGGTTGAAACTATAGTAAATACCAGAATCATCAGAAACATAGATGAACAAGATTTGTTGAGAGTTGTAACCATGGTTTTTGTAAAAAGTCAATGTGGTTTCACTAAATGGAAATTGTACCTCACAAATCTATTAGAAATCTTTGATGGAGTCAACAATCATGTGGACAAGGGTGATCTAGTGAATATAGTATACTTGGATTTTCCAAAAGCTTTTGACAAAGTCCCTCACCAATGACTCTTAAGTGAAGTAAGCAGTCATGGAATAAAAGGAAAGGTCCTCTCATAGATCACTAATTGATTAAAAGACAGGAAACAAATGGTATGATTAATTGGTCAGCATTCACACTGGAGAGAAGGAAATAGCATATCCCTTTGGGATCTGCACTGGGATTAGTGTTGCTGAACATATGCCTAAATGAGCTGGAAAAAGGGGTAAAAAGCCCGAGTAGCAAAGTTTGCAGACATTACAAAATTACTCAGTTTTGTGAAGAGTTACAAAAGGATCTCACAAAACTGGGTGACTGGCCAACAAAATGGCATATGAAATTCAGTGTTGATAAATGCAAAATAAATGCAAAATAATGCACATTGGAAACAAATAATTCTAACTATACAAACAGGATAATGGTCTAAATTAACTATTACCAGTTGAAAAAAGGTCTTGGAGTCATTATGTATAGTTCTCTGGAAACATCTGCTTACTGTGCAGCAGCAGTCAAAAAAAGTTAACTGAATGGTAGCAGCCATTAGAAAAAGGTTAGATAAGACAGTAAATACCATAATGCCACTATTTAAATCTATGGTATACCGACACCTTGAATACTGTGAGCAGTTCTGGTCCCCCCATCTTAAAAAAGATATATTAGAGATGGAAGAGGTATAGAGAAGGTCAACAAAAATGATTGCGGCTATGGAACAGCTTCCATATGGGGAAAGACTGGGACGGTTAATCTTAGAAAAGCAATGACTAAGTGTGGGTATGATAGAGGTCTTCAACATAACCTGTGAGAAGAAAGTGAGTTAAAAAAAGTGTTATTTATGCCTTCATGTAATACAAGAAACAGGGGTTATCCAGTGAAATTAATAGGCAACAGATTTAAAACAAACAAAAGTACTTCTCCCCACATGGCACAGTAGCACAGGCTGTAGAACTCACTGCCAGGGGATGCTGTGAAGACCAAAAGTATAACTGGGTTCAAAAGAATTAGTTAAATCACTGGAGGATAGGTCCATCAATAGCTATTAGTCAAGATGGTCAGGAATGCAATACCATTCTTTGGGTGTCGGCATCCCTAAGACTCTGACTGCCAGATCCTGGCACTGCATGAGAGGGGATGCATTACTCAGTAATTGCCCTGCTTGTTTATTCCTTTTGAAGCATCTGGCTTTGGACACTGTTGGCAGACAGCATACTGAGCAGGTGGACCACTGATCTCCCTCGGTATAACCATTTATGTGTTCTTATGATCAGATACTAAACTGATGGAGTCCTGATGGAGTCTTTAATTTTGTAAGTGCATTTATTAGTGACGTAGACTATCTGTGCTCATGATTATTTACAACATGGAAAGGCAGGATGTTAAATAATGGTCCCACTGAAATCAATGAAAGCTTTGCCATTGTCTTCTATAAGGCTGATCTCTTGGAAGATGAAATCTCTTGGAAGAGGAGGGATCTTAAAAGAGTTTCTGCTTTTGCTTATTGTTGGGTCACTGTTGCTTATCTCTGTAATGTAAGGGTCTCATCCACTGGTGATTGCTGTCTTTTCTAGTTTCTTGCTAGGTTGTCTACAGTAGTCCTGGAGACTTTCTTTTACTCCTTGTACCAGAAGTGTCTATTTGAAGTGTGGGGATCACTGCTGCACAGTTAGCATATTAAAGATGAGGGTGTTTTTAACGATAACAAGTGGTATTCCTGAGCACCCCAGAGTAAAGCCCTCAGACCCACCAACTCTCTCACTACAGCACTGTCAACATTAGGAATGGGGCTAAGCTGCAGAATGTAAATCTGTCCCAAAGAGCTCACATGGAAAATATGGTGGTAGATGAGCTTGCACAGGTGTAGAATTGCCAGAGTAAAGAAAAATCTCAGAAAAATTATATAAGGAGGCAGCGTAAAGTTGCAGCAGACAGCTGGAAAGGAAGGATATTGCATTGCCTGATCAAAAATCAACTCTGGCTCATCTTGCATATAGGTTTTTTGTTTTTTTTGATTTCTAACCTCATTTGGTTGATTCTCTAGTTTTGTAGAGATCAGCCATTCTAGATGGTAAGAAGAAGCCAGGTTGTAGTTACATTACTTTGATTTGCCTCCTGCAGTTGCCATAATTCCTGACCTGTTAGTCTTGCTTCTTTATACAGGCTCTCAAAGTGCTCCAGGTACAATTCTGCCCATTCAGGTTTCTGCTTCCCTTCTCCTCTTCTTGCCCAGGAGGGTGATAGAGCAGGGACAATGGGTTGATAGTTGCCTTTTATGATTCAGTAGCTGTCTGTATCTGATTGACCTTATGTGGATCCATTTGCCAAGGCAATGAACAGGTTGATGGATATCCTTTAAATAATAGGTAGTGCTCAGTTTGGTTCCGGCCATTTTCAGAAGCATATGTTTGTGGGTATATAGCAGCATGCTGCATGTTGAGTTTTTATACAAGGAATAACTTCTAGCACCTGGTGAGGGGAATGACATTCACTTATCATAATTTCCAATTCATCATCATGTCATAAAGGAAACCCCCTCACACACTGATTTCATGCAGATTTCAAGGCTCTAGGAGAAAAACTCATGCAACTGCCCATTAGTCAGTACTTTAAAGGATCTGCTGGCCATCTGTTTTTTGCCCCATCCAATAAAAGTGTAGTTGAATGTTGCTGCTCTGCAATAAATGCTAATTATTCAAATAATCTAGGAGCATGGTTTCCCCTGTTTTTCAGGAACAGGACTAGAGGTAGGTAGTGTTACTAGTCAAGCACTTTGATTTAGCTGACAGATATCATACATTTTTACTTGCAGGTTAATACATATATTGCAACAAATAGTTTGCACTTGCTTGCCCAGGGCTCTACTTGCCTCCCTAAGGAGATGGAAAAGGCACAGATGTTGGACTGCAAAGTACCGACTATATTGGCATATTTACATAGAACAGGCATGACAGATACGGAATATCAGCAGCATGGATATTTGTATTCACACGCTATTTGTTATGTGTGTGGCCTACAGTGAGCCATGCAGTAAAGTAATCAGGTTTACAGAAAACCTCGAATATTTATCTGGAATTGGAATCTTAGCATGTCCCAGCACACTGTGTCCCGCTGGCTGAAAAACATGCAGATAGCAGCAGCAGCTTGCTGACGAGCATCTCCTTGGCCTTGGAAAGTGGGATCACCTACTCAGATCAGGTTGGTTTGCGTTGTCACCTGTCCAGTTGCCTCCCCTCAAGTGATGGATGACAATGAGTACTCGGGAGAATTAGGATTCTGTTCCATTCTTCTCTCACCCTTACATATGCAACAGCCGTGAAAAGATATTTCCCAGCTGTTGAGATACATTTTTCGTTCCTTTTTGACTTGTGCATATCATTGGGTGAAGTCAGTCATGGAGGGTTATGGGCAGGGCGTTGGCTACAGTACAAATGGTGCATGTGTACCCTTCTCTGCATTCTTTCCCTTTGCATTCTTCCAACAGGGGAATATTGGCACAAGTATGTGCATAGCTTTTGGGTACATTTTGCTTGTCTAAGAAGGCTACTTAAACCATTTTTTCCTCCCTAGGCAAGAATCTGCATCTCTGCGTGTGGGCTTGAGGAGAGAAGAGGAGATCAACATTGGAATGTGTCAATTCAGAGTCTGTGGGATTGAAATCACAGTCTGGAGAAAGAATGCCTTGGAACAGGTACTGTAGCTGGAAGTAGGGAACACAGGGGAAGGAAACTACATTCTTTAAAAAAAAAACAACAACCAAACAAGGAGTCCTGTGGCACTTAAAACTAGGACTCCTTGTTTGTTTTGCTGAACTAGACTAACACAGCTGCCCCTTTGGAACTTGGCTACGTTCTTTTAGTTCACAGTATTATAAAAGTTTTGCAATATCCCTGTTTGACCTCTGTTGAAAGGAGGGGATTAAAATTGAAATCCGTGAGGTATGTGTTTATGTAAGACACAGGACAGCGCAAGTCTTACTGAATCTACGGGGCCAAACTCTCATCTCATTAATGCTGTCTCAAATCCCAAGTTACTCCATTACCTTGGGTGTAATTACATTGGTGTGAGAGAGCAAAATGTAAATCTCCTGTAAATCTATCCAGTTACGGAGAAGTCTTTTTAGTTTAACCCAGATTACAGACTGAAGAGGTTGAGTTAATATTATGGGAGAAATAGGAGGAATGGGATATCCTACATGGTTTTCTTTTTATACCTACATGATCTTGTTGATGATCAAGAATCTTTGCTGTTACAGATGTGTGCCAAATGGATCAAATGAGGTCAACTGTCTACTGAGCAGATTATTCTTGCCAGATGCTGGCAACAAGAGTTGATTTTGACATCTTTTACTAGACATTAGTTCCTAGTTTTCTGGCTCCGGCTCATAAATGTGGCGGCCAGACTGCTTTGGCATTCTTTTATCAAGAGCATTATTCAGCGTTGTAATTTATTTAAGCTCCTGTGCTCTTCATGTCTGACTGAAATAAAATAAAATCTCACAGCTGTCATAGGTCTGAAAACCACCAGAAAAAATGTTTGTGTGAAAGGAGTGGAGGAGGGAGGAGTAGGAAGGGAAATGTTAAGTCCCAAATCATTTGTAGGAAGAGCAACCTCAAGGTCATCCTTAATTCTTTTTTTCCTGGTTGGAGCTCTCCTTAAGCATGAGCAAGATTTGCAACATCTGGAGGGCTTGGTCCTGGAAGATGCTGAAGCTTCTAGCCTAGTCCAGTGAAACACTTAGTCCTCATGTACACTGACAGTGAAGATCAACATAATGCTGCTTAGCTCAGCCTTCTGCAACCTGTGCCTCCACTGTCAAAGTAGTAAATATTTTACGGTGGGTGGGGGGGCGGCTGTAATTCAACCTGCTAACACCATCCCTGCAAATGGTGTAGCCCTGAGGTCAAAATCTACAATTCTAATTTGGGTCCATGTAGCCTGAGAACAACTTTTCTGGTTTTTGTCTCTTTACCACGGCAACACTGCTCGTCCCCTGCCTGCAGCCCCAGGAAGTTTTCAGTTAATCCCTCCCTCTGCATGTAGTACTGCAGCAGAGAGACAACAAGGAAAGCTTTTCCTGCATTTCTATCCCATTAAAGAAGAGGGGAGGGGAAATGAGTGGAGGATGACTACCTTCCACAAGCCCCTGCACCTACTACCCACAGTGCATTTCAGGAAGTAATGTGAGCAGTGAGGATGCAAGACTCTGTGCAAGCAGTTTGGTGTGATCATTCATCTTCGCCTTTGGTAATTCAACAGCCTAAAATAGAATTACAATCCCACCCCTGGTGTAGACAAGCCCTTAGGCATGTGCTTAAGCACATGAGTGGTCTTGCTGAGGCCTGAGACTCCTGTAATACTTAAAGTTAAGCACATCCTATGCTTAGGGGCTTCCCTGAATGGGGCTAGAATGCTCAGCACCCTGCAGAATCAAGCTCTGAAGGGGATCCTTGCAGTAACCTCAGCAACCCCTGGGCTGATGCAATCAAGCTTTCAAGGAGTCTCTGAAGGAGCTTCATTATTTGAAATCCCACAAACAAGAAGGCTGTTCTTAGTCTTGCTTTGTCCTGATGGACTCATATACAAAAGGATTAATTCCCTTCAGGGAAGACATCACACTTTCCTATCACTTTTGCACATTGGTATCAATCAAAACCAGCTCCACTGACCAGCCCTAACAGACACAACCTCCTGCATTGCTTTCCTCTCCTCTGCAGTAACTTCTCCTTCCAGGCCCTTGCTCGATAGTTGCTTGACAGTAGCGTCTTTGCTTCTCTCTTGCCAGGAGGATTTCTGAACCACTCAGAGCAGATGCAGCTACGTTGTGAATCTTTGTCTATTCAACCAGCTGTGCTCCTAGAGAGCTACACAACTATAGAACAGAAAGTATCTAACAATATCAAATATCCTTTGTTGTTTTTTGACTGAGCTTTTCTTGGATAGGCTGGCCCGCTAGTAATTAAATAACAGCAAACACCATTCTGGCATGTATTAACCGTTGTATTGTCATTCTGGCTTCCCTCAACCATGGGAGAGATTAACCAGGAGTGTGGAACAGTTGAGGTAAAACAGAGCAATAAAAGTAGTAAGAATCACTACTGCTATTTGCACCAGACCAGTCCTTTACAAATGCTAAGTATTTTCAGTCTATCGTACACCCAAGATCAAGGCTGGCCCTACCATATAAGTGAACTAGGCAGTCACCATGAGCACCAAGCTTTAAGAGGTGCCAAATGGAAGTGAATTTTTTCTATGTAAAAAATATATATTAATATGTTATCTCTTATAACATGTGGATGGGGGGGTGCCAAAGTCATAATTGACCTAGGACGCCAAAAAACTCTTGAGCTGGCCCTGCTGCAGGCTGTCCTGTATACTTTGTCCTTTCCCTTCTGAGATTTTTGAATTAAATCAAAGGGTCCCTTGACTGCATACAAATAGCAGATTAAACAGAGCAAAGCCAATAGATTATCGAGAAACGTTTTTCTGTAGCCATATAGCAAACAAGGCAGGATGGAACACATCCTAATCACAGTCATGACTGGTGACATTCATTCTTAAAGTTCCAGCAAATCTTTCCCACAAGCCCACTATTTTCTTGGTAACAGGGAGCTGCCCTGAGATGCCTAACTCCACATAATTCCCATAAAATTTTAAAGACTACAGGCATGGCATTTGCATGACAGTCTGTCCAGATTTCTCTGGGAAAACTTACTCTGCTGACAATGGAAACTAAAGCTGTGAGCACCGTTCCAGCTTCCATGCTAGACAAGATCATGCCTTCAGGGTACATGGCTGCAGAATCCATTACCATAGGTGTATCTCTCTTTGCATTCCTGGGTGGTTTAGTGCGAGGTCCTACAACATCTGCAGACATGCTGGCAAACACCTCTCTAATAACGGAAAAACACCACAAGAGTCTTTACATGGTCTGTAACATCTGACACTTCCAACATAAGTCACAGCTCTTACGGTAATCTACTGTTTCAAATAGGTGAGGCGGCAGGAAATTATTCTGCCTCTTTAACGGAGTCTTTTGCTTTTAGAACTAATTAATGTGTCTTTGCCTTTTTGAAAACTCAATCTATTCAGAATAACTGATGTGCTGCCTTATCCCCAGGAATAAGACCCTGCTGGTTTTCATTTTCTAAGTATAACACTCTGAATCAGGTTTAAGCCCACATCCTTTCCATCTTTACAGAGATATGTCTAACTTTGGCTCACAGACCCTGCCTGGGAGTTGGTTAGAGTCTGAGTCTCAGTATGGCACATGTCAAAGCCCAGATGCTTTGCTGCCTGCATGCGAGTCAAGTCTGAGTCACTAGATGTTGGTTGGGAGAGTCCACCAATACTATCCCACAAACTTGTAAAGCTGTGTTTCCTAGCCCCTCAGACAACAAACTTCTACTTCACCTCCCAGAAACCAGAAGCAACCTCCTGATTCAAATGCAGCTGTTCAACTATGACTGGCCCAAAGACATGGCACCGTCCCCTCCTGTTCTTTTCCTTTACCTAACAATAATTATCCCTGTCTTTTCAATCTGTCTTCCTACTGCAGTTTCTTAGTCATTTTGATCTCACTCATTGCTCTTCTCTAAACCCACGATATCCTTTGATTTGGTGATTGAAGAACAGCAAATGCCTTTACAGATGACAAATCCCATAGTGCAAGGATTGTACTAACTTGTACTCTGTACAACTATTGGGGCCTATCCTGCTCCCATTAATTTCTATTCATCCCCCCAAACAACAAAATAAAATTTAAAAAAATCTGAAAAGCCCTCTCTTCATGGATACTGGCTGTGACTAGGTCCCTGTGTAATTTATGCTTTCATAAACAGACTCCAGCTCCTGCCTTGCCTTGCTGAAGAACTGCATCCTAGCATCTAAATTTCCACTCAAAAAGCATCACATTGTTCCCTCTTTCATACTGAATTCAGTAAAAACTCCACATGTAAAAATTGGAATGAAGTGGCTGGAGGATTTCCAAGCTGCTATACCAGTGCACTGCAAAATCCAGGGACACTCTCACAACATTTTGATGCATCTGGTCTTGGGCTAAAAGAGATTCCTGGTTTAGCCTGATGATGCTTATTAAAAATACAACCAGCTGTTTTTTCCCTTCCCTTTGACCCCTTGCATTCCTTAGTCTTCACCAGGAGTGATGCTTATTTACCAATGAGTATACAGCCCTGATCTTGTTAAGTAAAGCAACTCTTTTCTTCAGGTGTTAGTGGGCTAATATGAAAAATTAGTCTGTTGGGGTGGGAGGAGTCAGCTTTCTGCCTGTGCACCTGTATCACATGGATACAGCAGAATGCTTCATAATTCAAGGGAGCTGGGTTCATAACTGTAGATTTAATACTGATGTGCAGGCAGCACGTCAATCCATTGCGTAAAGAGAGGCCAAATCCAGGTCCATTAAATCCAGCACTACAAAAGATTAACAATGTTGTTGGCGGGATTGAAGGTGTCGCTCATGTGCCAGAAATGCCCCCAAGCCTTATACATTGGACAAACAGGACAATCCCTACTCAGAAGAATAAATGCACACAAAACTGACATCAAAAATCACAGCACACACAAAAAAAACCTGGTTGCTGAGCAGTTCCATCTTCCTAATCATTCCATTGATGATTTGTTAACGATGGTCATCAAGACAAGCAATGGGACATCAAGACTTCAAAGAGAAACAGCTGAAATCAAACTAAGATGCAAATTAAATTGTGTGAAAGCAGGGCTGAAGTGTGACTATGGGTTTTTTTTCACATTATAACAGATAATTTGACTTCAGCCTCCCTATGTGGGTTTCCTAGAGTTTGAATCCTTACAAATGCTCTGATTTGCTGTTGCAGTATGGCCTGATCCCATGTCTTATACTCCCCTGCATTTATTTTCATCCAATTCTGTAAGTTCTCCCTCTTCAAAGCTTCTGACGAAGTGGGATGTTCTCCCGCGAAAGCTCATGTGATAAATAAATCTGTTAGTCTTTAAGTGCCGCAAGACTTCTTGCCTTTTTTATTGTCATACTAATGGCCCATGCGGAGGGGCTCCCAGCTAGCTGCAGTGGGCCCAAGAAGAAACCTGTTTGACCAGCTACCCAGATTGACCATGTGGCACAACTCCATTTTGATCTGGCAAGGACTCTGAGATAAAAGGCAGGGGACCCATCTCCATTTTGTCTTTAGTCTTCAGTTTGTCTGCAACCCACACCCTCCTCTGGAACTGTTCTCTTGGGACTGAACAAAGGACTGAGACCCACCCAGCTGCTGCTGCTGCTGGGTGCACACTGCAGAAGTGGGACTAATCTGCAAACTACAGGATCTTCAAAGATTTGTTTTCTACGGACTCTAAATTACTTGTATGTATGTGATTCACTTTGACCCTTTAACATCTCTCATATCTTGTTTGTTTTCTTTTTGTATTAAACCTTTAGTTGTTACTAAAGGATTGGCTGGCAGCATGGTATTTTGGGTAAGAGCCAAATATTGTTCTGGATGCTGCGGGTGGCCCTTGGTGGTCAGGAGAACCTATTTCTTAAAGAGACCCAGTGGCTAGAGGGGACCATAGGAACTGAGGTGCAGTAAGGGGGCTGTTTCTGTTTTGTTACGCTTAGTGATGACCAAAGTGGGGAATCAGAAGCATGTTTTGTTACTGATTGGGAGACTGGTTTAAGTACCACCAGTCAACGGTTTGGGGTTTTAGCCCCTGGTTTTGCAGCTTGCCCTGATTTTGGCACATGCAGAAGGTTATCCCAGGAGGCCTGGGTCACAACAAGTTCACTGTTTGGTACGTGAACTGGTCAAGGCCATGGCTGGCAGTGCTAAAACACAGAGACTGCTAATAAGTACTGGGCAGTAGGTATTCTGGTAACCGTATTTCAGAAGGATAGTGCTGGCTACAAAGTTGTGGTATAAACGCACTCCCTGGAGACAGTACAGGGCACACACAAAGCCCTCCTAAAGATAGAGTCAGGATGACAGGCTAATGGATGGAGAGCTTTGTGCGAACCCACAGGAGCAGGGTGGTAGCTAACCAGGTGGAAAGGGTGATGCATAACTTGTTTGTATCAGTGGATGAAAGCGGGTCACAGAAGAGATGTCTTTGTCTGGCTGACGAGTTCTGGAAAGTCCTGCTGACTGAGCTGGTCCTAAGCCCTTGCTTTGTCAGCAATGAACCTGGCCAAACGCTGGCAGGGAAGGGAGAGTGATGGTTGTGGTTCCAGCCCATCTTTAGGTAGCACAGAAACCCTGGCTAGCTAGGAGCCCATTGTCACATCCCTTGTGTGTGACACATTCTGACACAATCAGGCTGTAACACAAGGTAGAGGATGTCATGCTCGGCCTGAGAAGGCCAAGCCATCTTGTAAAATACATGATCCAAACTTAACCTTTAAAGACATATTGTAGAAAAATACAATGGTAGTGTTACAAGTAGACTAGTGCTTTGATATGCATGTGTAACGAAAGTGGTTTCTTAATGAAATTTACATATATCCTCTTAAAAGACAGAAAGGTAAGTGAATTGCTTCCCTATCTATTACTTTTGTTCTCTTGTTCCAAAGGGGTAGCTGCTACTCAAGGCATCCAAAGGGACCATTAACATCTAAATGGACCTTTGATGTAGCAATGTAAACTATCCTTTAATGGTGCTAATGCAGCTAATTACCTGCGGTGTCCAGGATCTGAAGGTTTTACTTCAAAGGACAATATATATTACTACTCTCCACTTAAGAAAGTACCTGGGAACTGTCATCAAAGCCCACATGAGGAAATGACCTGCAAATGCCCAGCTTGCTACAATTATAAAAGGAAGTTGGGAACATAATCCCTTTATCTCACATCTGTCCAAGCTTCTCAGGGAAAGTTTGGGCCACAGGAATGAGATCCCAGCCAGCACTGGCCTGGGGATCACCCTGCTAATTCTCAGGGGAGAATTAGAACAAGCTCTACACCTGGACTATTTGATCTTTATTCCTTAAAACTGCATTTCTAACAGCTGAAGCTGTGAAACAGAGTTAAACCCATCTAGGTATTGGATGTATGCCTGAGACCTGCAAACTTCTAATTCTGCAGGAAACCTGATGTACTGGACTTTCAAATCATAGTCTTTCCTTGTATAATAAACCTTTAGTTTTAGTTACTAGAGGATTGGCTGGTAGTGTGGTATTTTGGGTAAAATGCAAACTTATACTATTCTGTGTTGTGTGGCTGACTGTTTGGGGTCAGGAGAAACCTTTCTGGGTAAAGAACTTGGAGTTTTAAGCAACTTCTCTCTTTACCAGCCCCAGTGGCTGTACTGGGGACCAGTGACTGTAATGCAGTAAAGGGGACTGAGTTAATTTTAGGGTGACTTCTTCATATCCAGCGTGGGGGATCAGAAGCATTGTTTGTGACTGACTGGGGAGTTTATCTCCAGGTAACCACCAGTGCTGGGAGAATCTGCTGTCCTTTCCGCAGCTTGCCCTGATCTTTGCATAGTCTGATGGTTAACCCAGTAGGCCAGGGTCAAACAGGCCACAGCACAGTGCTGATAGCATAAAACCCTGAGAGACTGGGGTGAGTCCTCAGAGGAACTGGGAACCTGCAGCTCTCACTGGTTTCAGGAGGAGACATAGGAGCTCAGCCATGCTCAGAATGGGCCCGTTGCGATGGAAGTGGAACATTCCTCCAGCTGCACAGTGACAGACAAAACCAGAGGAGTGGAGACAGGCAGAGGAGGAGGTAAAAAACTGAGTTCTCACTGGTGAAGGCTGGAAAAGTCCCACTCCCCATCCACATCCCAGGGAAATGAGAATTAGTGACCATGGTTCTCACTGTGCCCATCACAGACCTCATGATTCTAGATCTGAAATGTAATTTGACTCATTTAATTATTCTCTGCTTGGCTATTTTTAGTGTCAGACAGACAGATCCCCTCCCCTCACGGCTCCCTGAGGGGAACCTGCAGGGTCAATGCAACGGTGACGCTGATTTGTGACTCTGTGGTGATTCAGGGATTGCTGAGTTGGCCACCAGGAGCTGCTGCATTTCACAGCAGGACACTGCTCAGACCATAGGCCTGTCTTGGGTCTGAGTATGGGAACCACGATGAAGGAGCAGGGGATCCTGGGATCAACCCACTTCCATCACTAAAAAGGGGGGCTGTGAGACACAGAAGGAAAGAGAACTCTTGTAAGGAGGACGGAAAGACAGACAAAGCTGATGGGTAAGCGTGGGGTTGATATGGGAGGAGAGAGGAAAAATAGAAGAAACTCCACAAAACTGAGTAAGGGATGAAGAAGAAAGAAGAGGAAATATAAAAGAGACACAGAAAAAAAGGAGTGGACAAAGCACCCACAAGAGAAGTGGATGGGGGCAAGAACTTTGGCTGATTTCTTTAGCACAGAAGGAATCCTGATTGCCTTGTTAAGATGGAAACAAAGCAGGCAATCGTAACTACTCGGTGTCAGTAGTGCAGGTGTTTATACAATTCTTAAAGGAAAGGGCACTTGTGGCTCTAGCTGAGAGGTAGTATCACCTTGGCTCTTACCTTTCCAGAGATTACATTGCTCAGGGCAGTCCGGGAGTTTTAAAAACTCCCAGCCTGTGGCAGAGCAGCATCCTCCCAACATCATCGGGCTCCAGCTTCCAGCGTGTCCACAGACTCCCTGGAAGAGCTCTGTGGACCCAAGGCTGGGAGCAGAAAAAAAGCCCACCGGGGGGGGATGGGGATAAAAAAAGAGCCTGTGAAAATAGTCCCAGGAAAGGGGATCTGGAAGAGAAAAATAGAATAAATATATATAGAGAAAAGAAAGACAATAAGTAGGGAGAGCTACACTGATGCAGATGGGGAGGAATGGGGACAGGGTGCTCATGCTGGGAGAATCCTGTGTACAGCAGAAGGTTGGGAGAAGGCCACATGTATGGTGGAGGGAAGTACAGAGTTAGGGTTTTTTTTTAATTAAAAAGGCACAGAGACAGTTATTAAAAGCAAGAAATTTTACTTTATATTATTTTTTTTGTCCATTTC